>PVKU01017928.1:0-10255 GCA_004027475.1 Anoura caudifer
TGTCCCCTACTGGGGACCTGGCCCACAACCCTGTATGTGCCCTAGGCTGAGAATCAAACCAGTGACCCTTTCATTCACAGGCCGGCATGCAACCACTGAGCCACACCAGCCAGGGCTTCTTAAACTTACTCTTTTTGATGCTACTTTAAATAGTATTGATTTTAACTGATTGTTACTATTGCATAGAAATTTCATTGGCTTAAAAATATTAACCATGTATCCATAACCTTTCTAATTCAGCTGTGAGTCTTCCTGAAGTATTACTGATTTCCTCTGGAGTTTATAGAAAACAATCTTGTCATTAACACACACACACACAAAAAAACACCTTTGACATTTTGCTTCCCAATAATCATTTATTGTTCTTGTCTTATCACTGTGGTTAGGACTTTTACTTCAATCTTGAAGAGAAGTGATGAGATCTGACTTCCTTGCCTTTTTGTCCAGTCTTAGAAAAAATAACTCAAAATAATTTATTATCACCATTAAGTGTAAGATTTGCTATACATTTTGTATGTATATATAAAATGAGTCTGACAAAGTTTCAGGCTATGGCTAGTTTATGAAAGTTTTACCAGAAAGAGATGTTGAATCTTATCCAATTTATCCACTGAGATGTTCATATGGTTTTCCTTCCTTATTTTTAACAATGAATCGTACTGATTGACTTTTGCAGCCTTTTCACAAGTGGAACATATAACCATAAGTCCACAAACATTGAGGAAATTCTCCAATATAATAATGAAACGCTAATATTCTTGATAAAGTTATCTTATGAGAAACATAGATGATGTAAGAAACAGAAGAAGATTTTTCCCAAAGTACAATTTTTATAGAGATATCGGATTTATATTGCACCCTATAATGCTAAGGAAATATAACTGCCATAGAAAGAGATAGTGGTCTTACATATTTCGATGATTTTAGAAGTGGAAAAATGTGTAAATGATTGTACAATAAGACTGAGGAAGTATTTCACAAAATTAGGTAGAGATTAAAATGGGAAAATAAAAGTAACCTTGAGAGAAAATATAAGAGAGTAAGGCTTATATTTAATAGCCATGTAATTGGAGTCAAGACAGCTGGACTGAGGAAATAGAGAGGAGGAACATATCAAAGGAATCGTTTAAGGAGATACCACAGAGTACAAGAATTTTTTGAAAGGACACAATTGGGTATTTTACACAAATGAATTTTAAAAGAACTTGAAAAACAAAGAGAAAGATGTAAAGCTTCCAAAAAGACCCGAGAAACTGGAGCCCTATGGAGGAGTGATGGGGCGTAGCTGAGACATCTCTTCCTCAGCAGTGGCTGCAGAGCCAGGCTTTCACATCTCAGAGTGGATCAGGTCAACTTCATACATGTGGGGCTGAGACACTTTATGAAAATCCATTCTGGATGTTTTTCCTAAATTTTCATTACTTCCTTTATATGCATAAACATTTATAGGTTTTAGAATAAAAATTTACAAATGCTCTTAATTTTTCTGCAATCACTATTTTACTTTTTGGCTTGTTTCCTACCTAGCACGTTTTTCTTTCCTTTCCATTCACATCAATGCCTCCACTTCTGCTACCTAGCTCATTCAAGTTACTTTGCATGGATTCTTCCCTAAATCCTCCAAAAGCATGTGATTTCACCTCCTTATATCTATACCCTAACAGCATCTTCCATAATGTTTTGTCATATTATATTATGTTATTATATGATTTTTCTTTTTCTACAGCATACATTTTTTTTCTGCAGTACACAGTGGTGGGCAAAGTAGGGGAAATGGGACATCTATGATAGTGTCAACAATAAATTTAAAGTTAAGAACAACAGAGGTTATCAAAGTGATTGAAAAAAATTAAAAAATCTGTACTTTGTCAATAAAATAAACCTTTAAATATAAAGACTCATGTTAAGAATGGAGAAAGAGAGATCATGCCAACATCAGATTGAAAGTGGGACATAGGGGGTGAGTAAGGCAGAGGAAAGTAATGGGGGCAAATGAGGACAACTGTAATTGCACAGTAATAAAAAATTAAAAAACAGTAAATGGAGTAGCTATATTATTTCCACACACACAAAAATTCAGAACAAGAGCAATCATAAAGAAGCAAGAGGGCATTCCATATTAAACAGAGGTCTGTTTTCCAAGAAAACTTAACAACCCTTAACATGCATTTACCTAAACACACACCATCAAATTATATGAGGTAACAATTGAAAGAACTACAGGTAGAAATAAATAAGTCTACTACTAGAGTGATGATTTAACACCCTCTTTTAGTAATTTATAGATCTACCAGGCAGAGAATTAATAAAAGTATATTTGATCTGAGTATTCTGTTTGTCAAGCAGATCTATTTGACATTTATGAAATATTCCATTTTGCAACAGTAAATACACATACTCATCATCGTCACAGAAAACGGATCTTGCTGTTAGAAGCTATTTTGAAAAAAGAAGAAAAAGGGAAATAGTGAAATGAGATTGAGTAAAGATGGTTAAATATTAGGAAATCTCTTTGTGTAATTTATTGCAACAATAACAAAGGCAGAAAAAGTATTTAGTTATATTCATAAATTACTTAAGAAGGAAATTTGGAAACATCTAGCAGCCACTTTGAGAAAAACATATGGAGCAGAAGAATCAATCTAACACAACATACATCAGTCTCCAAAAACATCAAATACTACGATAAACATTGAAATGATGAGACCATTCAAATAAAAGAACACAGGCAAATCATCACTACATTTACATATATGAGGAAGAACCCCCCAAAATTGAATTTATTTATAAAAAATTGTGTATTTATCCTTACATGTTGAAATTCAGTCACTTTCCAAGTAATCTTAATTTATGCAATATACCTATGAAGGTTTTTTTTCCACTGCTCAAAAACAGTTTTTGGACTCATCAATTTTGATGTCTTTAAGTGCTTCTGCCATTTTTTGTTTCACCACTTCCACATTGGCAAAATGTTTTCCTTTGAAGACGTTTTTCATCAGGGGACACAAGGGGCGAGTAGGGAGGGTGGGACATGGGGATCATGTCAGTTTTGGTCAAAACTGCTGAACACTCAGCATGGTGCGGGCAGGTATGCTCACAAATCACCCATTAAGAAATGGACAAATGGGTGGAAAGAGTCTTCAAAAAAATTCACTGAAGCCAAACATAGCCTCTCATAGCAATGCTAGCTGGTACCCTGATACAGATGGGTTCCTAGAACACTTACCTGGGTGGGGGAAGCCTGTATTACAAGGGATGTCCACCCTCCAGAAGATAATTCCAAATTATTTTGGGTCCCCCTTTATATATATTTTAGCTAATGCAATAAGATAAAAAAGTGAAGCCATTGGTATAAATACTAAAATAAGATACAACATTATATGACATATAATTATATATGGAGAAATTATAGAGACCTAAATAAATTCACAAAGAACTAGAAAAAGAATTTTCCAAGAAGCACAAATTTTAAAAAGGTACAGAAATGAACTTATTTTAATTGTCACAACATATACTGAAAGGAAATGAAATAATACTTCAAACTCAGTAATAAATATATATGTGTATGAACATCGAAAAGTTATGAACCTATAAGAAAGAAGCTATACTGTCTTACTGAAGGAAATTTAAAAATATTTAAGTAAATGGGGATGTAGAAGGTGCCTCCAATTAGGAAAACATAGCAACTTTAAAATGTCAAGCCTTCTGAAATTATTATAAAAATGCAATGTACTTGCAATTTGTAATCCCATTTATCTGGATAAATAAACTAAATATATATATATGTGACAGAAAAAATATCTGAGTCAAGCAAAGTATAAAAAGAAATTAGCAGAGAAGACTTAATAGGTATAAATGTTAAAAATTTGGTAAGATAGTAAAAGAACATAGGAAAACATTTTCGGCACATAGACCTAAGGGTTACTATATCTAATATACAAAGACTACAGCCCACTGAAAAACTGTGACATATAATGCCAAAGAAAATGGACCTGAACAGTCACTTAGAGAAAATAATTAAAATATCCAATAAATATATGAATGCATACAAACTAAAACATCAATGGGAAAGCATTTGTCACCCATTAGATTAGAAACACAATTTCCTAAGTGACAATGTGGCATGGGAGGACATTCAGAGAAGCAGACATTCACTGATGGTGTGAGCATGAATTGCAATAGCTGGTACTATATAAAAGTGAAAATGAGATCACTTTTTAAAAAACATCTAGGAGAAAATATTTGTGACTTTGGGTTATACCACAAATGTAGCTCTAACACCAAAAGCTTGATCTGTAAAAGAAAAAAAGCTGATAAATTAGAATAAAAATGTTTAATCCTTTGGACTTCAAAACACCATTAAAAAATGGAAATTAAAAATTGAAACAAAAACAAAACTAGTCCCACAGCAGACAGTAAGAATCTGGGCTTGGTCAAGGACAAGGAGTTCTGCTGGAGCAAGGAAGGCAGGTGACCTTGTAAGGGTCAGGCAGGGCGGGATGAGGGGTCCCAACACACAGTCAGATTCCCCTTCAGGATACACAGTAAAGATTTTCAGGCCAAAAAGCTAAAGAAACCATGTCAAACATCCCTGAAAAGCAGAGTAGAATTACCCAAAGGCTCAGCATTTGGAGCTGGCCATGACGATTATGATGAGGTCCAGAGCACACACAGCAGGAAGCTGGGAAGTCACTTCCTCCTAGGAAAGCAGAGCTCAGCTCTGGCCACAGCCGGAGACTGGTTACCTGGCTTTTACACAGGCAGAGGGCTACAGCTGGGAGATGAAGAACCTCACAGACTCAGCATTTCAAAAAACTAGTAGTAACAAACCCCACAAGAACTACTAAAAATTAAGTAGTTGTCATAGAAGAAAATTTGAGACAACCATTGTAAATAAAAAGTAAAAAGCTAAGGAGATGATTTATTAGGGAACAAATAAAGCTGTGAAGGCTAAAGTTGCATCCATGGAGGGAGAGTTTGACCCCCAAATTAAAAAAATACATTTTGTAAATATTAGAGAAGAAACTTTCCCTTAAGTAAAGGTAGAATTGACTCTGCCACCTCACAAAACAAGAACCCTGGTTAAAGACAGTGTGTATGGAATTCACCAGTAACTTTCAGCATAGCTTTTATTTATTTGGGATAAACAGGGTGCACCTATCTTATAAAATCAATATTATAAGTTTTTACTCTAACTTGAAAACCTTAACAAGATAGAAGTTGTCATAAAAAAAGTTAAAAGACAAGAAAGCATGTATATATGAAGTCCAGAGTATGTAGCAAAATCTCCCTTATCATTAAAGGAAGTGCAACCACCTCAACTTATTACATTGGCCAAAAATAAATCAGCAATTCATAGAAGAGGCCATTTAAAAGGCCAAAAGACAAGAAAACCTGCTTAACCTCTTATGCAATCAGAGAATGCAAATTAACAAGCTGCGTCCCTTTATTCAGCACCTTTGTGAAGTCTGGGTGTGGAGAGATGGCTGTGGTAGGGGAATATAGTGGTTCAGCCACTAGGAAGGCAATTTGAAGGTTCTATAAACAATTAAATTTAGGACCCTTTCCATTAACAATTATAACTTTTAGTTTCTGACACAAGACAAATACATACAAGCAAAAGCATAAAAATGTATAATGGTTATTAATGCAGCTTGTTGGTAACAGTGAACAATTGAAAACAATATAAATGGTTTAAATGGAACATAACTTAAAAACAATGGAATATTGACTCTGTGGAATAGTATGCAGCTTTAACAAGAATGAGATAGATCCATTATAAAAAAACAAACTACGCAAACAACTAGAACAGGAACAGAATCACAGAAATGGAGATCACATGGAGGGTTATCAGCATGAGATGGGGGGAATTGAGGAAAAGGTACAGGGGATAAGAAGCATAAATGGTAGGTACAAAATAGATAGGGGGAGGTTAAGAATAGCATAGGAAATGGAGGAGCCAAAGAACTTATACGAACGAACCATGGACATGAACTAAGTGGGGGGAATGCTGGTGGGAGAGGGGCTGCAAAGCAGATTGGAATAAAGGGGAGAAAAAATGGGATAATTGTGATAATATAATCAATAAAATATATTTTTTAAAAAGAATGAGGTAGATCCATATGTTTATTGATGTAAAAAGCCTCTAATAATTTCAACATTAACAATAAAAAATGTAAAATTCAGAACAGTGTATGCAATATAATCTCATTCATTTAAGAAAACAAGACAGAAATTATGCATTTAGGAAAACAAGTCACATGTGTAAACACATAGAAGAGACATGGAAGGCTGTGCTCACAACACTCAGCAGGCCCAGGGGGAAGCTATAGGGGTGGGTGGTGAATAGGACTTATTCCTTCTATATACATCCATGTCATTTGACGTTTTATGACCAACAATGTACAATGTACTTTTTGGATTAAAAAAATCAAACAATTAAACCTATTAAGTAATGTTATTTCTGACCCATTAGTAAAGAAAGATAAGATTTCTAGCCTTTTCCTTGTCAGAGGCAGAGTCCATCCAGAGCAGAAAATGGAAGTACAGATGAAACACTCAGCCTGCACTGGTCTTTGGCATTTTGGTCCTCCCTCTTCTTTTGACTCCCTTATCAAGATCCCTGGAGGAAGAACCAGACCCCAGTCAGACACTGGAATAGGCCCGGTGCTGACCCATCCCCAGGTCAAGTAGGAGACCAAGGTACCCAAAATCAGATGCTTAACCTGAATTTTGTATTTTCTAAAGTACCCTCTTTGAAACCACCTAGGTGAAGGTGGAGGGGTCAGAGGGAAATAAAAGAGTTCAGAGGTCATGAGAAAATAACAAATAGCTGCCTCAAAGTCAGAATGGGCAGCTGAGTCCAGATGGGCAGTCAGCGGAGCAGTAGGTGTAAGACAAGCGTCCTGTGCGCTGTGGCAGCTGCACTCACACCAGTGGCTGTCCCTCTGCAGTTTAAAGATCCAATTTTCTCATCATGTACTCCTGCATTTCATTATACTGCACATGAGTGTACTTGTAAAGTTGGATGAAGATCAAGGTTTAGACAAATGAGAAGCACTAAGGCAGCAGGACTACCAGAGATAAAGTTAAAGAAAAGAAGACAGAAACTGACCTGCTGTTAAGCTCTCTGCCACCACTGGCCATGGCTATTCTCAGGGCTCTGCCAGGACCTCTGATCCCTCCAGTATCCCCAGCCTGGTTTCAGCGTGGCTGTCCAACCCTGAGCAGGAAGTGTGTGAATTGATTCATCCAAGGAGGGCTCCACCCAAATGGGGAAAAGAGGAGTGAAAATAACATTCCGAGTATTGTGAAACATTACCTGCCCCCTTCTATAGCCCTACCATGGTTCTTTGCCATCAGGACATGTGTCCGCAGGAATGGAGGCCAAGAGGGGTCAGTCAGAACCTGGAGGCCAGGGGAGGGGGACCTCCAGAGGGAAAAGAACCACTCCTCAGGAGTCCCCTTGTTTGTGCAAAGACACCAAAAACATCTTTGAATTGCCTTGTCCTCAGCTGCTGCAACTTTCTAAGACGGTGCAGAGGAACAGAGTTAGGTGTCCATGTTCAGACACAGGGCTGGAGAAGCGCCATTCTTGGAGCGATGGTTTCCACGTTTATTCCATGAGTCCAACTTCCTCTGGCTGGGGCTAAGGGTTCTCGCCCAATTAAATTTGAGATACAGGGGGGAGGTTCTACCCTCTCTCCACCTCTGTTCTTCATTTTTACTCAAAGGAGCAGACATCAATCTGGGCAGATTACATACACTGATGAGTGTGGCAGATCCTTCTGCATGGTGTGGGCCCAGCTCCCACTCAAAGATGCACAGGACCCACGCCCACAGATAGGTTCTCTCATGCGTAATCAGATTTGCAATGTACCTAGCCTGCTGTGAGTCTTGCTTTTTGTTGAAAACTCCCTCACCCTGCAAGTGCTAAACCTTGCAGGGACCAGTGTAACCGGCTCAACCACTTTTGCCTTTTCATTTGCTAATATCCTTCTTCCGTGATGTGATGAGGGGCATTGGCTCCTTTGTTGTAACTTGTGCATAGGCAGTGAGGACCATCTTGTAATGGGAGGAGAAATAAAATAAAGGCCTGTCATGGCGGAGGCCACAACTTTTGCTCCCCTTGAGAGAAAAGCCGCGTTGTCGTCCTTTTTCCTCCACCGGACTCGGTAGTCCATGTGTATGTTTTATTTCATCCATAGTGATGTGGACACTGCTAGCCGGTGTCTGCATCAGATAAGGACATATCTTTCCCAGAGTGCAGGGTCTCAGTGTGTCTCAGAGGCTACACACACATGGCAGGGCAACAGGAATAGTCTCTCTTACTCCATACATCCCTACGTCACTGGTCTTTGTAGGTAGTAAAATTAGTAAGCTCAGCCTCTGCTGGGCACGGTTGTCCTCTGCTCTAGGCCTCCATGGTTCATGGGGCCCAGACAGGGTCTGATACAGGAAACACCAGCCTTTTCCAGGGTCCCCCACCTCTCTCCTCTGTCCCTCAGTAGCAGGCAGACTAGGCCCCCTACTGGGCTGGGTGTTGGCATAAATGTTCTTGCTTTTCTCTGAGGTAGCTTACAGTCACCAAGATCACCATGTGAACGAGAGGCAGACAGCAGTCAGCTGGCTGGGAAGTCCACAGCTGCCAGGACTCCGGGTGGCTTTCCCACCCTGGGCTTGCCTGGACAAAGGGAAGGAGATGATCCTATGGGACCAGAGAACATGGGGCACACATCCCACTCAGTGAACAGCAGTGGTTTCTGTGGGATCAGGGGCCTTTGTGCAGAAAGCAAAGATTTTTGATCTTGAAAACAACATCAGACCCACATGTGCCAGGAACCAGATGACAGCAGGAAGAAAGCTGGTGTTTGGATCTTTCCTACCTTTAGCCTGTCGGTGTGTTTGGAACTCAGGTCAGGAGATGTGGGAAGAGTTTATACACAAAACTTAAGTTTTCTTGGTGCTGTTCTGTTTCTTTCTGAGATTATCCTCCTTCACCACAGAAAGCCTGTTTGCCTGACTTTGTTGACCTGGAAAAAAGTGGACTTTCTACCAAAGTGCTGACCACTCCACAAGCAATCAGAAAACTCCATCCAGAATAGGACATCATTTCAAAGTACATGTGTAAGAATTTCCAGCCCTTGGGTCACTCAGTGCTCAGTGGGTCCCAATCCTGATGGTAGAGGTTCCTCTTCATCCCTGGGACAGAAAAGAGAACCCCCAATTAAGAAGCCTTTGTGCTTCCCACACAGAAAGGAGCCACTTGAATTTCAGGACAAAGAAATTGTGGAGCCCTGGCCAGTGTGGCTCAGTTGGTTGTGTACCCTTGCACAAAACAAAAGGTTGCTGGTTCTATTCTGGACCAGGGCACCTGCTGAAGGCAGCCAATCAATGTTTCTCTCTCTCCCTCTCTTCCCCTCTCTCTAAAAATCATAAGTGAAAATTAAATGTAAAAAAGTTGAAGAAATATTATGAGCTTGTTACTCATGAAAGAAATAATTTAGCCAACCAGGAAAGCATATATTAACATAAATAGTGTTATTTATTTTGAAATGTGTTTGTTGAACTACTCAAACTGTAAAGAAGTAACAGAGGAATTTCCCTAGGAGGAAACTAAGATTCCATAGCAGTTCATATGTATACAAATGGAAAAAACGCAAAAGGCTTATAAATGTAACTGGACAAGAGAAGGTTTTGGCTTAACTAAGTTAGGAAGGATGAGCACTTCTCATAGAGATAAATCAGAGGACATGGGAGCACCTAGACATCCCAGGGGGTCCCAGCTCCCAGGACAAAGGAAGGACACTGAAGCTACAAGCAGGGAATGGGTATTGTACTGGAGAATGTCCCAGAAGGCCTCATCAAGGACCTGGGAGTCTGCCAAAGAGGGGAGAGCACAGAACCAGCCCAGGGCCTCTACACGGAGGTGACCCAGCAAACATTGGAGGAAGGAAATAAACTGAAAATCCCTGGGGTACGTCTCTGCAAGGAGGCCAGAGTGGAGCCCGAGGGAGCAGTGAGCCCATGTGCCTCGGAGCTGATGGCAGGGGCACCTCCTGAGTCAGTAAACCTGTACTTACAGACCTTATAAACCTGTACTATCTTCTTACTGTGCAGCAAATAACATGAAATTCCTTAGGTTTAGAAGCCAGACCTTCCAAAATCTCTTTTCAAACTTGTCCCTCTTGAATCAGCTCCCACGGTCTGCTTCTCACTCTGACAGGACCTGGTCTGTGCTTGCTCCGCAGACACA
>PVKU01017929.1:0-10271 GCA_004027475.1 Anoura caudifer
TCAAGTAAAATACTATGAAAAGGAAGAGACTATTTCTTTCTAAGGACTGGAGCAGATTGCCTGGTCCTTGAGGCCTGACTGTAGTAGGCCTTCTTAAGAATGGAACCTGGAGTAGACTCAGGTGTGGCACCAGCCTTGGAATACCACATGCCCTGCAGGGGAGTCCTGAGAGAGAAGAGCCATCCCATGAGAAAAGGCTACATGTGATCAAAAGCATTTAACCTTTCTTTGAGCTCCCTCATCCTCCAACTGGGCTGTATAGATCAGAATCTAGTGAGATTTCTTTAAATACAAGTGCATAGACTCCAGCCAGGCTCACTGAATTGGCAAACAAAAGCAGTCTCCTCCAAAGAAGAGATAGCTGAATTCAGACTATATTTCAAAATATGCAGCACACAATATACCTTCTCACAAAGACATAGCTTCTTAGAGGGTGCTGCTTGATAGCTTAATATATTTTCTTCTTGTCTTTAAATGTCTAGTTTAGCAGCAGAAAGAGAAGAATGGTTTATTAATTTTCTAGGGCCACTCTAACAAATGATCAGAAACTAAGTAACTTAAAATAATAGCCCACTCTGGTAATCTAGTATAATCTCATCTCAAGATCATTACCTTAATTATATATAAAAAGACCTCTATTCTAAATAGGTTCCCATTTTGAGATTCTGGATGGATGCATCTTTTGGAGGGGATATCATTCAACCCACGGCAAGTAGTGACTGCTGTTTAGTGCCAAAGAGGCAGCTTATAATGACATTCTGAAAAAGGAACAGGAGGGAATAAATGGAAAGAGATGGTAAAATATGCCTAGATATGCACTGGCATATTAACACCAATGTACAAGGATGTGAATGGTTAACTGTTGGTACAGACACTCTGATAGGAGGACTGACATGTGAAATAAGAAGAAAGTCCAGAAAGGTGAATAGTATTTACGTGGCAAAATTTTTTTCACGACTAGGTGTTGTCGGAAAATACCATTTTAAGGTAACTTCAAGAAGAAGAAAACTTTGCAATTATTATGTCTGTTTCTGTGACCTCATATATCCACTTAATCGGAGGGAAAGGCAGGTAAAATGGAAGTCTCATTGCTCACTTTGGTATTTCTGTGGTTTTGGTCTCCAGGTTACTGTAAAGCTCCAGAACAATTTCTATTTGCCAAGCCTACAACCCTAACTGATGGGTCTGAGTTTCCAGTTGGGACATCTTTGAACTACAAATGTTCCCCTGGGTATTTTGAGAATATGTTCTCTATCACCTGTTTAGAAAATTTGGTCTGGTCAAGTGCCAAAGGTATCTGTAAACGTGAGTAACCTGATCAAAGCGTCTGTGGGATCTGACTTGATTTGTTTTGATTTTGAAGGTGAGAAATCTAAGTTTGCCCAAAATATTTAAATGGAGTGTGGACTTGTAAGTCATCCCTTTTTGTTGTCTGGGATTCTGCACCTGAACAAGATACTCATTTCATGGGAAAGACTCACACAAAAGGAATTGGAGGGAATTTTCCATTCACTGGAGGTTACATTTGATGGCTAGGAATATGAATGAAAAAGGAACACAGAAGAAAATTATGTGGGTTGCAGTGAACTGTGCTTCACTAACTAAGATGGAGGGAAATCCTAAATTATCAAGCCTTTGATTTTAGGCTGGTAGGGTGAAAACCACTCTTTTGCCATACTTAACTTGTATTAGGAGATACAAGGTAGTCATTTTAAAAGCAGTGCTGTGTAACTGTGTGATTCTAAGGTTATATGGTGAGTCTCCTCAAAGTGGCACTTCTGTGGAAAAATCACAGATACATAGGCTATTTCGTATGCTACACTCCAGTCTGAATCTTAAAAACAAATGTAAATTGAACTCTATGCCTAGTTTAAAATTCTGCTTCTTTCCTACAGGAAAATCATGTGGAACTCCACCGGAACCCATCAATGGCATGGTACATATAAACACAGATACCCAGTTTGGATCAACAGTTAATTACTCTTGTAATGAAGGGTGAGTTGAAAGCACTCTCTCTGGAGTATGAGTTCCAGAAGAGCAATGTCAATCTCTGTCCCAGTCTTACATAGGCAAACTAGACCACTGCCCTCTGTACTTAAAAAAGTAAGCAGTGGGACTTCTGCAGAGAGATAAAAATATGATGAAAGGAGTCTAAAAGTGTAGGAACAATCTGTGTCTGTGTAACAAACTAAGGAAGGCACCATGCTCCTGCCAAAGCTAGTACATGTGAAATCTGGTAAGTTATCCACTGGATAAAAAGGACCAGCCTGCTGAATCAGTAAAAGGAAAAATACTTGTTGAATCTTGCAAACATCCTTAAGTGAGATCAGCAGGTACTCAAGCTGAGTTGGAGGACCCTAAAGAAGGGATCGGAATAGTAATTCTGTGTAACAGCAGTCTAGGGAAATGTAGGCATTAAAACACACACACAGAGGGGACGGACACTAACGGAGTTTTTTGTTTGGTACGAAAAACTGTACCAAGTTTGACTTTTCCTTGACACAGTAACTGAGCAGAAGCCATTGCCCCTACTTAGAGGGAGTAATTAAAGAGAATGCACTAACTTTTAGTTGCCACAATAAACTTAGAGGTAAAAAAGGTAACTATGTATATTACATCTTTCTGCAGAAACTGCCCCTGGTGTCAACCCTGTCCTATCCTACCCAAGTCATTGTACCTATCATCCAGCAATATTAAACTAGGATAAATCAACATTCGCCCCTGCTCACTTTGTCTGAGTTTGGAGATTTTAATACCTTTCCATACAATCTCTTCACCAATCCTCACCTCCCATTGTGAAAAAGCCTAGAGTTCTTTCTTTCATGAGTAAAACAAAACAGCAGGACATACAAGGGAAGGAAGATACAGCAATTGAAAACAAAAGAGAGCAATCTAAGATATCAGAGAAAAGATTCCTCAACAAAGCAGTGTACTCCAGTAAATAAGGGAATGAACTCCAAAACAGGATATTAGAAACCTCTCATATGTGTTTGCAGCACAGAACCTATGAAACAATAAGAGACCTTTGTGAGACTTAATGATGTGATAACAGTAAAGTTTATACATGAATAAATACACAGTAATCTAAAAAAGCAACAGTGATCAAGAGATTCAATGCTAAAGAAAAAGAAAAAGAAATCAAAGAGGTCATGTGAAAACTGGTTTAACTTCTCCTGAATAAACCAAGGAGCACACTGAAAATTACACACACACACGTATGCACTCTCACACATGTTGAGACATGAGAAGAAAATTAAAAAGCAAAAAGAGGTGAGGTATCCATTAGCACATAATGGAAGGTACTTTCCCAGGTCAGGAAAAAAAAAGACTAGATTGTTCGAATCTTATGGCTTACTAAACAAATTCAAGATTAATGATAAGAGACCCTCATCCTCCATGGAGAAAATGTATGAAAATCAGATATTTAAAAAATTTTGCAGCCATCCAGAGGTAAAATAAGCAGAAAAAAATCATATTATCATCAAATGTTTCTTCTATACACTAGATAGAAAAAATTAGTGTTTTGAGGGAAAATACTGTGCCATGAAATATCTGTACTCAGTCAAAGCACAGAAGTATAGTCTTACATGACCAAGAACCCCAAACATATACTAATTAGATATGTTTCAAAAAATAATAATACCCACATTATATGTGTTTTGACTTCTTTTATGTGAGTACAATACATACTGTTAACTGGAGGGCATACATTAACATTAGAATACAATGTTGCAATTAATACAATTAATACAATAACATTAGAAATTCATAAGCAAAGAATAAAAAACAGAGTTTTGGATCTTGGTCAGAGAGAAAATTAAAACAGCCAGTGCAGATTACCTATAGAAAAATAATAATGAATGATTATTAAGTACAGCTGTCCCAAGCACTCTACCTACAGCCTTAAATAAATAGACTTAAGCTTTAAAATTACATTAGAAGTGAATACTATATATAGGCCCCATTTTATAGAAGAGATAACTGAGATAGAAGAATTAATGAATTTTCCCAAATACATATACCAGAGGATGAAGTTAGAATTTTTTTTATTGTTGTTCAAGTACAGTTGCCTCCATTTTCTCACACTATTCCCCCCACCCCACCCATCCCCACTATCCTCCTTCAATCCTACCCCCTTTGGCTTTGTCCATGTGTCCTTTATACATGTTCCCTGATGATTCTTCCTCCTTTCCCCCCATTATTCCCCTCTCCCCTCCCTTCTTCTTACTGTCAGTTTGTTCTTTATTTCAATGTCTCTAGTTATAATTTGCTTGCTTGTTTGTTTTGTTGATTAGGTTCCACTTATAGGTGAGATCATATGGTATTTGAATTTCACTGCCTGGCTTATTTCACTTAGCATAATGCTCCCCAGATCCATCCATGCTGTTGCGAAGGGTAGGAGTTCCTTCTTTCTTTCTGCTGTGTAGTATTCCATTGTATAAATGTACCATAGTTTTTTGTTTGTTTATTTGTTTGTTTGTTTGTTTTAATTGTTGTTCAAGTACAGTTTTCAGCCCTTTACCTCCATCCCAGTGTATCATAGTTTTTTGATCCACATATTTACTGATGAGCACTTAGGTTGCTTGAAACAATTGGCTATTGTAAATTGTGCTGCTGTACACGTTGGGGTTCATATGTTATTTCAAATTGGTGTTTCAGGATTCTTACTCCACCACCAACTTACACCATACACAAAAATAAACTCAAGATAGATAAAAGATTTAAATATAAGTTGAAACACCATAAAAGTCCTAGAGGAGAACATAGGCAGGAAAATCTCAGATATTCTATGCAGCAATATTTTCACTGATATGTTCCCTAGAGCAAGGGGCATAAAGGAAAGAATAAACAAATGGGACTTCATCAAAATAAAAAGTTTCTGCACAGTTAAAGAAAACATCAGCAAAATGAAAAGGAAACCAACCATATGGGAAAATATACTTACCAATGATACCTCAGACAAAGGTTAGATCTCCAAAATATATAAAGAACTTGCATGACTCCACTCCAGGAATACAAGCAATCCAATTAAAGAATGGGCTAAGAGCCTGAACAAACACCTCTCCAAGGAGGACATATAGAGGGCCTAGAGACATATGAAATGGTACTTGGCATCACTAGCCATCAGAAAGATGAAAATTAAAACCACAATCAGATACTTCTTTACACCAGTCAGAATGGCCATGGTAAACAAATCAACAAACAATAAGTGCTAGCAAGGTTGTGGAGAAAAGGGAACCCTAGTGCACAGTTGGTGGCATTGCAGACTGCTCCAGCCACTGTGGAAAACAGTATGGAATTTCCTTAGAATTTGAGTATTGCTAGTCTGCATTAATAGCCTACAGTGGTAAACTGTAGATTATTTAGATTCATTATTAATACTGATGCAAATATTACTCATGAAAATGTTTTTGCCAAAACTGTTCTTAGAGAAATATTTAATTTTTTGTTATTTGATAAGAAAAATCCAAATAATGAACAAAATATTTTTAAATGACTAAAAACAGAAACAATTAAAGACAGCTGAACTAAGGATTTAATAAAGAAAATAAATTAATGAATTGGAAAAACAGAAACAATAGAAATGATGAGTACATCTAAAAGCAGGCCTTTTTTAAGTGGCCAGTTAAGATGAACAGAACTTTGCCAAATATAATTTCACAAGATAACAAATCTACAAATATACATCAGATACTGAAGGGATTCAACACTTTATAAACTATTATATCTTCTTGATCAGGGTCCCCACCCTCTGGACAGGCACCTGTCAGGGCCTGTTAGGAACCCAACCACACAGCAGGAGGTGAACTTGAATGTAATGTACTTGAATCACCCCAAAACCATCCCCTCCACTCCAGTCTGTGGAAAAATTGTCTTCCAGGAAACTGGTCCATGGTGCCAAAAATGTTGGGGACCGCTGCTCTAGATCATAATTAAATTGACAATACTCATGAAATGTGTCATTTTGTAGAAAAAATAAAATTTTTCAGGAAGTACTTAAAAATAAGTGGAACAGGTGATGAACCCATATAACTTGTATGTTTGAGTCTCTGTTTTAATCTTTTGAATATACATACAGCTACAGTTGGGATTGCAGGATCGTATGACAATTCTATGTTTAACTTTTTGGGGAATCACCAAACTGTTTTCTACCACAGCTACACGATTTTACATTCCCACTGGCAACACACAAGAGTTCCATTTTTTCCACATCCTCACCAACACTTATATCTTTTGTTTTTTTAAAATCACTATATTGCTATCCTAGAAGGTGTGAAGTGGGTTTGATTTGGATTTCTCTAATGACCACTAATGCACAGTATCATTTCATGTGTTTATTGGCCATTTGTATACTATCTTTGGAGGATTGTTTATTCAAGTGTTTTGCTCTTATTTTCATTGAGTTTGTTTTTTTATTATTGAGTTGCAGGAATCCTTTATATATTCTGTATGTCGAATCCTTCTTAGATAAGTGTGGTGTGCAAGTATTTTCTCCTATTCTGTGGGTTGCTTTTCCACTCTCTTTCTGGTGTCTTTGTGTTGATGGGAGCGGCAGTCATATGAAAACTGCTGAGGCTCAGGAATCTGATAGCCATGGTTGTGCAGGTTGTAAGGCCAGGTGGGAATCTGTACTTTGCAATTGGTGCTTGTGTCCATTTAACCAGCTCTCCCTTCTAAGGGTAATTGAGGCAGTTGACATCAAGGGTATATATAAATTTAGATAAAAATGTGTGTGTGTGTATGTGTGTAAGCTAATATATTTATTTATTTATTTATTTTAGATAAAAAGCCTAGAAGGATTCATAGCAAAGTATTAACTATGATGAATGGTAGGATCATGGGTAATATTTTTTTGATCTTTGAACTATTCATGACTTCTAAATATGTCTACAATACATATTAACTTTTATAATCCAATAAAATTTAATTATATATTTTGTAAGGAAAAGAGGCCTGCTACAGAATCATATCTGTAACCTACTTTTAATAATTGTCTCCATAGATTCCCTCTACTGAAAAATAGGTCAAAGCACATAAACAAATAGGAAAAGGTAGGAATGGCATTCTATCCCAGTCTTCTGGTGTATCTGCAAGCTTCTCCACAGTGTGCATGTTGATTACAGGGAAAGGAATCTCATGACTTTTATTGGACAAAGGTTTCACTTCATTGCTAATAAGATTTATAATGGCCATGGGAGCTAACAATTAGACTCTTACTTTTATAAAAGAACTTCGGAGAGGTAGCAATAAGGTCAGGAAAAGTTTTTGCCAATGTAATCATTACTACAGCATATTAGTGTCTTACATTACTTTCAAAACATTCACTGTTTTTACAGCCAACCATAGGCTGGAACCTGCTTCACATTGTCACTCCAATGCTCTAGTTTAGTCATAGTCATCAGGTTAAGAGCAGCATTTATAAGGTCAAAAGTCAGATGGTACTGTGATCCTATGCTCTTAAGGTAGCTTCAAAAGGTTGGTAATAGACAGGCAGAAGAAAACACATGTGTAGTGCAGGTATTGTCATCCTCTTCCCTTACTGTAATAATTCTCAAATTGCTTGCAGAAATTTTGAAGATTAAATATGTGTTGACACACATGAAAATATTTTACAACATAGCCATTAAAAAATTAATAGCTCTGGCTGGTGTGGCTTAGTTGGTTGGACATCATCCCACAAAGTGAAAGGTCACTAGTGTGATTCCCAGTCAGGGCACATGCCTGGGTTGCAGGCCAGTCCCCAGTTGGGGGCATGCAAAAGGCAACAGATGGATGTTTCTGTCTCACATCGATGTTTCTATTCCTCTCTTTCTCCCTCCCTTTCCCTCTCTCTAAGAATAAATTAAATCTTTTTAGGAAGTTAATAAGTTAAATTAAATTGCCACCTAAATATAAAAGTAACTCGAAGTGTCTACAAAACTAATCAGTTTTTTTTTGTTGTTGTTTTGTTTTTTGGTGTTTTTTTTTTTTTTTTTTTTTCCCTGGCTGGTGTGGCTCAGTAGATTGAGCACCGCACTGTGAAGCAAAGGGTCACTGGTTCAATTCCCAGTCAGGGCACATGCCTGGGTTGCAGGCCAGGTCTCCAGTAGGGGATGCATGAGAGGCAGCCATACATTGATGTTTCTCTCCCTCTGATTCTCCCTCCCTTCCCCTCTCTCTAAAAATAAATAAGTATAATTAAAAAATACATTCAGTGTTTGCTATACCCACAAGGTCCTCATCATCTTTATGTCACTGTTATGGGATGAGATGACATATCAGTTAGGATTCAATTAAGCTATAAAAGACAGAGAAAAAGAAACAAAACAACAGGAACTTAAACAAGATAGTAATTTCTGTCAGGTTAAGAACCATGGGTGGTCTAGGCATCGTATGGAGGCTCCACAATACACAGAAACCTGGGGTTTTTCCATTTGAGACTGTCTCATCTCCTGGTCCAAACTTGAGACAGAAAAGAGGAAGAATGGAAGAATAGAGACACTTTTCAGACACTCCACTTACAGGCTTCCAGCAAGAAAGTGGCTACACTGGCTGTGAGGGAAGCTGAGACATGAAGTTTTTACTGAAGGTGGGCATTGGCCAGTTAAAAATAGAGGGTTCCATTACTAAGAGGAAGCTGGATACTGGAGATACCAACAGTCTCTACTACAAATGGTCACTGCCCTGATCACGTGTTTTTAGTAACCAAGAGGCAAAGTCTGTAGCTATTCCAGTAACTATTTTCCTGTTACATGACATTGCATTAGACACCTTAGCTTTCACTTAATCCAGTTTAGTTCTGCTGTGCATTAGAATACTTGACTAGCTTTGCGGGTATCTTTTGTGACATTTCTTGCGGTAACAGTATAGGGATATCATAAATAAAAATAAATAATGATGAAATATTCCAGAATTTGTGCCCTACTTTGAATGGTTTTATGGCTCATTGGGTGAGTACTCCTGCCTTTCATGTTTAATGTGTGAAGGTGATTAACTGTTTCCTCTGGCTCTCATTCACTAAATCTTCAGGGTAAAGCTATTATTCATTACTCCAATGAACAAATATTTTTTGAGCACCCCAAGATTAAATCTCTTTTGGCTAGGGCTAGAGATCGCACATATTTTCATAAGATGTATTTTCTGCCTTCACGGATCTCATAACTGCCTCCACAAAGATACACGTGGGTTACCTAACTCTGTGCACTTCCCTAAAGATAAGTATGAAAATGTGCCATTATGGATAACACGATTATTATATTGAGTTGTGAGGGACTGGGAATTAAGATGAATTACAGAAGTAAGAATTGAAGTTTGTTCTTAACAATAGAGAACTAATTTGCAACCTTGGCTGGTGTGGCTCAGTGGAATGAGCACTGGACTGTGAAGCACTGGGTCACTGGTTCAATTCCCAGTCAGGGCACATGCCTGGGTTGCAGGCCAGGTCCCCAGTAGGGGGTGCACAAGAGGCAACCACACATTGATAGTTCTCTCCCTCTCTTTCTTCCTCCTTTCCCCTCTCTAAAAATAAATAAATAAAATGTTTTTAAAAAGAGAGAACTAATTTGCAAATGGAAATTGGGTTTCTTCCTTGAGATATCCCATGTTTTGATATGTCCTGTCATTTTAAAAATCCTCCTGGTATTATTTTCTCATAGTGACTTAGGTGCGCAATGTATGGAGGGTATAATCACTTTTCATTCTTTGTTTCTAGACATCGACTCCTTGGCTCCCCATCTGCTGCTTGTCTCCTCTCAGGCAGTAATGTCACTTGGGATAAGGAGGCACCTGTTTGCGAGAGTGAGTTGAAATATTTTTCCTGATAAGTCCCTCCAGTTGCTACTGATGTGACCCTATAGTTACAAAAAAGAAACCTAATCCTTCTTGCACAGAGTAGTCTCTCAGATATTTGAAAATTGAAGTCAAATGTTGCATGGTTTTCTTGTTTTCATTTTTAATCTTAGGAGGTAATTTATCTGAAACTGGGTAATTTGAACTCAGGTAAAATTGCCCTACTCTCCTACTTTAATAGTAAACTCTGTCCAAGGAAAAGGTCAATTTCCTAGTGAGAATGATAAGGTGCATATATCTTTTCTTTTTTTAAAATTATATTTTATTGATTATGCTATTACAGTTGTCCCATTTTCCCCCCTTCATTACCCTCCACCCTGCACACCCCCTCCCACCCACATTCCCCCCTTTAGTTCATGCCCATGTGTCATAAGTTCTTTAGCTTCTACATTTCCCACACTATTCTTGCCCTCCCCCTGTCTATTTTCTACCTACCATCTATG
>PVKU01017930.1:0-10257 GCA_004027475.1 Anoura caudifer
AAATGGTACAAGAAAGCCCCCCCAAAGGGGACCTGAGCATCCAGGGCACAGAGAGTAGAGGAGCCTTAGGTGGTGGAGTGTGTTGGAGTTTGGGAGAGGAGATGATTGGGTGGAGAGTACTAGATTTTGGAGGCAGAGGACTTTGGGCTTGAGTTGCTAAGAAACCATTTAGAGGATGGAGCGTTTAGGCTGCTCATCAGAACTGTGGGCATGGGGGGCAGGGGCTGGACCAGGATGAAATAAGCATTGAGAGAAAAGGCTCTCCAGCCCCTTTCACTCCGTTCTGAGGGGATGGCAAACCTGGCCTGCTCTTTGTCATGCTCTTAGAGCAGTGCTGCACAGTTCCGCAGCCCAAGCTGAATCTGTGAATGTGGGGAAGGGAGTCAGGGAGGTCATGGCCACCTTCTTCCTTTGGGCCCCTCAGGTTCACTGGATGTCCCAGCATGCCCCACTCCTCACCTCCTCCAAATTGGCACTGACCTTGCTGATGACATTGAGATGACACTGTCAGACAGATCAGCACTTTCTCCTTTTGCATGGCTGGGGGGTTTGCTGTGGGTGGGGGGAGGGGGAGGGAGGGGGAGGGGGAGGGAGGCCCTCACACAAGTGGCCAAAGACTGTGGTCTGTCTTTGCTGCTCCTGCCCTGGTGGCACAGCTCTCGGTAGGGACGATGGGGGCAGGCAGGCTGACTGTCCACTTTACACCATGTCTCCCCACTCTGGGATCTCTGATGACGCTCCTGTCCCTGGGTCTCACAATGCTCCCAGATCCCTGACTGACTTTCCTATTCTTCTTCCCACTTGTACTTAGCTTAGGACAGTTTCAGACCCAGGCTCCTCCCTGATAGCTCCCCTAACTGCAATCACTTCTTTTCTCTGCCACACATTTTCAGTGCCCGGTGTCTGTCAGTTTCTTATTTCATTGTGTTTTACATGGTTCTCTAATCATCCTGGAGAAGCCAGTGCAGATGGATACCGTGTCTTCCACTGAGATCCCAGACTTCTGGGTATGGGAGCAATCTTTCTGCACCTGTGCTGTGTCTCACTGAACACACTGTCAACCACTGGAGGGCAGCTTTACTGAAGGTGACGTTCATGGGGACGTTCAGATTGTTGTTCAGAGAACTCTTCAGGGAAAGGATAAGTGGATGGGAACTAAGTGAAAGGAAAGGAGGACTTCTTCGGAGCTCAGGAGAGATTATTTGCTAATTGAAAAAGATATTTCCTATTAAAGGTGAGATCATATGGTATTTGTCTTTCAGTTCTTGGCTTATTTCACTTAGCATAATGCTCTCCAGTTCCATCCATGCTGTTGCAAAGGGTAGGAGCTCCTTCTTTCTTTCTGCTGCATAGAATTCCATTGTGTAAATGTGCCACAGTTTTTTGATCCACTCATTTACTGATGGGCACCTAGGTTGCTTCCAGCACTTGGGTATTGTAAATTGTGCTGCTGTGAACGTTGGGGTGCATAGGTTCTTTTGGATTGGTGTTTCAGGGCTCTTAGGATACTAATCAACAAAACAAACCAACAAGCAAAATATAACCAAAGGCACTGAAATTGGGAACAGGCTGACGGTGACCAGAGGGGAGAGGGGAGAGAATTTCAGGAGAAAAGGGTGGAGGGTTTGCCGAAACAAGTGTAAAGGACACATGGACAACAACAAGCAGAGGGCTGGAAGCAAGAGGGAGGTGGGGAGGGCTGGGGGTGCTGGAATGGGGGTAACATGCAGAAAACTGTACTTGAACAATATTTAAAATAAAAATTAAAAAGCAAAAGATATTTTCTTCCTATTGGGGTGGATTCCAAAATTGAAGGCAACCCTATCAGGCAGCTCTAATTTTCTACCCTATAAAAAGATGGGCCTCTGGTTCCTAGCCCCTTTTGTTTTTTTCCTGTGCTCCCCTCTCAGTTTTTCAAGACATCAGGTGTTTATTGAGTACCCTGTGTGTTGAACACTGAGGACTCAAACCAAGGTGAACAGTAGGTGATCTTTGTCTGCAGGTGGCTGTCCTAGCTGCTCTGAGCCTTTAACTCTACACATTACTCCCAAACTTCTGTCTCCTTTCCCAAGCTCCTTCCCGAAATCCATTTTCCATGTGATGCGTTAGACAATTTTCCAGATTTCAAACTACACTCAGACCTGTAGCCCCAATAGGAGCTGAGATAATGCTTCTCTTTGTGGGGCTTGAGGTAGGGTGGGGGAGGGCAGAGAGAGGGTTGGTGTGTTGTCACATGACGTGCTGAAGCCATGGGAAGGAGTGGATGTAGGGGCATCCTAACTGGTGTTTGGATTTTTGGGAAAAGTTGAGAAACCCAGAGCATCAGAGACAACTTCCTACCTACTGAGTTAAAATCAAGAGAAGTGAGTGGTCAGTTCAGAGTGTTTATATTCAGGATGGGGCAAAAGTAGGTTTACAGTTGTGAGTATGCGAAACATATTTTTACTCTTGCATTATTATGATTAATTCTTGTATTATTCTCCATACAAATAAGTGTAAACCTACTTTGTCCCATCTTGTACAAGAACAAAACATGTTTTACAATGGAGGAAAAATGAGCAATCATGAACTAAAATAAACGAAAGCAGCAGTAATAGTGATAAGACAATGACAACAGGCCAGAAGGAGAAACAAGTAAGACACCATCCAAAGAGTTTACAGTTTGTGGGGGAGGACAGGCTTCCTCCAAGGATGCACCCCTCCTTCTGGAGCACTGACTGGCTTGTGCACCCTGGCTGCATGGACACGTGTGGGAGCTGATAAATGTGCCTTGCCGACACTTGAATCGAATTTGTCGTTCCCTTTTTACTTTTTGGGATTATTTTCATTAAAGCTGGGGCCAATGAAACAAGGAAGGACTTAGGATAAAAGAGGCAGCAGGAGAGAGTCTGGGCGGGGCTGCATTGGCTCACTGGACAGTCAGACAAAAGGGGGCCTTGGAGACAGGCCCAAGGGGTTAGCCTGGGACAAGCTGCCACTGCCCACTGCTCCCCTGGTTGCAAGTCTCATGGGGACCCCTAGAGTTCAGGAGAAGCTTCGCCCAAGAGGGAAGAGAGGTGTGGGCATGCTTCTGGAAGCAGAATGCCAATCCAATTTGTCCCTTTCGACATCTCATCAGTTCCCTCATTCTGCACTAGCTCCTTTTTCTGCTTTTCCTTCTACTGCTGGTTTTCTTCGGGGTGGGGGTGGGAGGTGTCTGTTGTTAGGCCAATTCTTCATGTTGCCAGGAGAGGGCAGCAGATCGTTTCCTCTACCACACTGCCATAACCTCAGTGCTGTCTAGGTTCTGGTCACTTTTTTCAGTGGTCATGGAGGGGCGCTATGTGCCAGGCTCTGTGCTGGGCACTCGGGAATGCCACGCTGACTGAGCTATGAGCACTCGCTCCAGAGGAGCTCATGGTCTGTGAGAGTGAGGCAGCCATGGACACACAAAGTGCCAAACAATGGGCTCTTCAGGGGACGGCAGAGGGGGCATCCAATGAGCCTCATAGGAGAAGATGTTTGAACTGGGTCTTCAAAAATGATTCTTTTTTTTTAGAGGGTACCTGGCCAGGTACGGTAACCAGGGTGAGGATGACACTACGTGGCACAGGGTGCTAGGGAGGGGAACTTGAGTTGGTGGATCATAAGGGCTGTCCTCAGCTGCCATGCAGAAGAGCTTGGACTAAAACTATGAAGGAAATGGGAGGCCATCGTGGGGTTTTAATGATAAGAATAAGACAATCAGCTTTCCACTGTTAAGACATTCGATGTTCCAGCTGTGGGGAGGCCAGACAAGGGATGAAGGAAGGATAGGCCTGCAGGCTGCTGGCCAGCTAAGATTTGCCTGAAGTGAATAGAGTGAGAGATGGTGGTGGTCTGAATAAAGGTGGTAGCAGTGGGATAGAGAGGAGGAGCTGAACATGAGATTGAAAGGACAGATTTTGGTTTCTGATTAGATGAAGCAGAGTGAGGGTGGAGGTCACCTAGGTTTCTGGCTTTAGTAGCTGGGGTGGATGCTGGTGTCAGCTGAGGAGATGGAGAACAGAGGGGAAGGGGGAGAAATCTGAGGAGTAAGATTATGAATCATTGACAGATATGGGGCATCCTGTCCTGTGCTCCATTTGATTCCCACCATACCCCCAGTCTAGAGCCTTCCTGCTTCTCACTGGTTCTATGAGAGTGGCTTCTCTGGGATGTTACAGTGTTTAGTCCTTTCACTGGGACAGGTGCCTGCACCCCCAAGGGCTTATGCTCTAGTGCAGAAACATTAATTTCTTACCTGCAAAATGCACCCTGATCAGGGACCGAACACTGGACCTAGGTATGTGCCTTGATGCGGAATAGAACCCACAAACTTGGTGTATTGGAGGATGCTTCAGCAAGCTGAGCTACCTGGCCAGGGCTGTGCAGGTACTTTAAAGAGTTAGAAGAGAGCATTTCTCTCCAGGAGTCATAATGGGGGGAGGGGCTCTCCATTCCACTTTAGGTTCTTTAGAATAGGAGCTGGTCGGTTAGTTACAGATTGAACATTCTAGGCTTGGTTGCTAAGATGGGAATATTTCTCAACAGTTGGGGAGCATTCTCAGGAGACACTCTGTGTCGTCTGACTTCTTCCTCATAGTGCTGTTTGCCCATCTGGTGTTGGTGAGAAAAATAGAAATAGGCTGAGGCCTGGAGCGGAGGTCAGCGTGAACATGGGAAAGGAGCTTGGATAGGGGCCGTGTGAGGATTGGAAAGGGATGGATTCAAGGTGCATTTTGTAAATAGAATTCTGTGTCCTGGGAGGGCTGTGGGTGGTGTGGGAAAGGAGGACTTAAAGATGACTGAAAGCTCAAGCACTGCCTGGACTCAGTGCTATAATCAGTCCAATATGGGAGGTGTTGAACTTCAAGTACTGTGAGAAATGAGGAAGTCTGAAATATAGGGGTGAGGGTTTGCAACTCCGACAAGACCTGAGGCGTACAGGTTTTGTTACTCTAAACAATATTCACTGTTCATTCTGACTATATTTTTCTAACAAAGTTTAAATTTCATCAATTCCCTATATTCATTCTAAACAAGCTAAGCCTCTCAACCCCTTGATTGCCCTGGAATCACAGCTTCTCATCTTTTCTGTTGCGTTGGCTACTGTTGTACTTCCATCATGACTTTAAGTGCCTCAAATTAGGGGTGATTGTTACTGTATTTTAAGAGTTAAGACTTACTTAGATTTGCCAACTTCATTGTTAGGCTCCTACCTGAAAACAAATTACATAAATAAGGATAAGTCCAGGAGAGTTAAATAAATGAATGAATAAATAAATAAGTAAATAACTTACTTATAACAACTCTTTCTAATGCGTGTATAGGAGTAGAGGTTGAGAGAGTCACAAGAGGCAGCATAATGTGCCAGAGCTAGTAACCAGGAGAGGTTTAGTACACTAGGCCCGAGGGGATTTAGGAAGGAGCTGTCAGGAAAGCTGAAAGGAGAGATGTGCTCATGGGGTTATCCTGAGAGAAGCAGCGACCTCAGAGGTATACACCCACACCAAGGATCCTCATGCCAGGACAACAGGAGACTATATACTCGGACTGCACCATCCTCCCTTACTACAGCATCCTAGTAGGGCTCTCTATTGGCAAAACCCAATTGCAAGCCAGGGAGCAAGGGAGCTTGTTTGGTGTAGATCATCCTGGCCAGCCTCCAAGAACAGGGCAGACATGGAGAAGGGTGTAGGGCTGATCTGGAGAGCCAACAGGAGATATTCAGGATACCACATGTTTGGCTAAGTCTTTAGTACATAATTTCTTGCTTCCTAATCCTCCTTTCCAGGGTTATTTTATTTCTTGCTGAAGGAAGTATATTCGTGTTTCTTCTCTCAATGAGGGCTTATAAGTAATACATTTCTTTCTATATCTGAAAATCTCTTCAGTTTGCTCTCACTCTTGAATGATACAGCTGAGTATAAATTTTGAGATTGATAGATATTTTGCTTCAAAACTTGGAAGCTATTTTTCCACAGTCTCACCTGCTATTACTAATGAGAAGTCTGGTAGCTCTGGTAGTCTGCTTTGAAGTTCATCTTCTTTCTTTGAACTTTTTACGATTCTCTCACTTTCCTTGATATTTTATTTTATTGCAGTGGATATAGATAACAATTTGTTTTTCTCCTGTGAAAGACTTGATGTGCTTTTTCAATCTCAGGATTCATATCTTTCTTTAATTCCGACATTCTCAGCCCTTAACACTGTTACCTCCTGCCCAGACTCTATTTTTTTTTTTTGAACTCCCATCAAGCATATATTGGAATTTTTTATGCTGTCCTCCATCTCTTTTATCACCTATTTTCTTCATCTTTTTTTGCATCTATTCGTGTCATTTACATGTATATTTGTACTTGTACACACTGACATTTATAGTGTTTCCACCTTGAGCAGTTGTAATGACCTTCAAGGCAGACTAAGGCCTGTGACACTGAGGTGGTAATTTTTCTTTGAGTCCAGAATTGTTTTTATTTTTGTTTAACTACAGTTGTCCCTATTTCCCCCTACATCTGTGCTGTATTCTGAGTCACTTTAGTCTGTGTTCCAATTCACTTATTCACTACTCAGGTAGGCTACTCTGAAATCTTTCTGCTGAATTGTTCACTCAGTTGTTTTTTCTTTTCTGCATCTATCTATCTTACAAATATATAGCTACTTACACATTTAATGTAAAATCCTGTATTTGCCTTATCTGCCCTTAAAATTTTTTGTCATTAAATAAACACTGATAAAATTGGATGAACCAAGTATATAGACCTCAGTGATTTCTCACTGAGCAGATGTCTGTGTCACCAGCATTGAGTATAAAGTGACATCACCAGCACCCCAGAACTCCCTCTTGTGATCCTCTCTGGTCACTACTGCCTCCCAGGCTAAGTCGTGAAACCTTTATGAAAATCACTCCCTTACTGCCTAAGTTGGCATTCCTAAACACAGTAGTTTATATTTGACTGTTTTCAGCTTTTTATAGACATGGTAATGAAGTATGTATTATTTGGTGTCTGGCTTTTTTCACTCATTGTGCATCTGTTAGATTTGTACATATTGTTGCGCAAGATTGTAGTTTGTTCATTTTCACTACTGTATAGTATTCCATTGGATGAGTGATATATACATATATAAAAATGTATTTATCTATTATGAAGATGTTGGAAATTTGAGCTGTGCTTTGGGGCTGTTATGAATAATGGCACTCTGAACAGTGTCTGTTGCTGTAAGCAAGCACTCATTTCTGCTGGGTGTGTACCTAGGAAAGGATCATAAAGTAAATAATGCCAAATTGTTTTCCATAGTGGCTATGTTATTTTACATCCCCACTGGTAGGTAGCATGAGAAAGTTTCCTTGTTCCATATCTTTGGAACACATGTCATTGTAAACCTTTTAAATGAAGGCATTCTGGAGGGTGTGTAGTGATGTATTTTTGCTGCTTTAATTTTCATTTTCCTAATTTCTGGTGAGGTTGAGTCAAACTTTTTAATGTGTTTATGGACCATTTGGATATTCTCCTTTATGAGTTCTTCACAAGTCTCTTGCCTGTTTTTCTATTTGTGTTTCTCTTGGATTTGCAGGAAGTTGTTACATATTTTGGATACGAACCCTTCATGGATTTTATGGGTGAAATCAATCTTCTTTCATGCTGTAGTTTGCCATTTTTACTCCCCTATTGGTGACTTCTTGATGACTTGAAGATTTCCATTGCTCTCCCAACTTTCTATTTGAAAAAATACCAAACCTGTAGAAAAGTTGAAAGAACAATACAATGAGCACCTATTAGTCTTCAACTTATATTCACCAAATTTGCTGAAATATTTTCCCATATTTGTGCTCTGTCTCTTTTTCTCAGTCTCTCTGTCTTTCTCTATCTCTCTCTTCACACATACTAACAGATCTGAATCATCTCAGAGTAAGTTCAGCTTTATATTATGGTACTATAAATATTCTAGCATGTATACCCTTTGAAAGAAGTAAATGCTAATAACATTATTGTACTCCAGGAACTTGACACTGATACAGTAACATTGTCATTATAAAATAGACTATCGTCAAATTTCTCAAGTATCCTTAAAATGTTTATAGCTGTCTTTCCCCCACCAAGTTCCAATTGGAGATCATGAATTGCATTTTTCCTTTATCTAAAACACTCCACCAATTGTTTTTGTCTTTTTTTGTCTTGTAGACTTTCCCACAATCTGGATTTGATTGTTTCCTCATTATAGACTCAGGTAAACATAATTGGGCAAAAAATGCTACATGGATAATGTTGTCTATTTTCCTTTTCATTATTATGAGGCTCATGATACCAGTTGGTTCCATTATTAGTGATGCCTAGTTTGACCACTTCATGAAGGTGGTGTCCATCAGCTCTTTCCATGTAAAAGTACCTTTGTTTTCCTTTCACAATTAATTAGTAATATGTATAGTGATAAGTATAATGAGGTCATATGAATCACTTGTTTGATTGATGCTTCTTGCTTGCATCAATGATGTCATTTGTAGTAGTAATTCTGTCATTTCTTCTACATTTATTAGCTGACATTTTTAGAGGAGATCTAAGATGGTGGCGCAGTAGGAAGGAGCATATTTCGCTCTCCCCTACACACAGGAGAATATTTTGGCTGATGTGCATCAGAATGGAGCAAACAGCCATCAGAAACACGGCATATTTGAAGTCAAGAGACAAGGAATTGTAGTGGACACTGGAGGACCAGACGGTAAGGAGAGTGCTTCAGAACAATAAGAGCCCAAGGGACAGCACGGACACCAGGGCCAGGACTGAGGCCCGGGTGGGCTCTTGCCAGGCTCGCCACAAGAATAGGGAGGGAGCTGGGTCAACTGCTCCCTCCCCAGCCAAACAAAATTTTAGCGGCACTGGGATAAACCCAGTTGCTTGAAATCTTACAGAGAGGAGTTAGGGTCTCAGTGGCAGACAAGCTGGGGGTGTGAACACCCACGCATATCCCAGGGAAGGACCGCTTACCGGAGCTCACCTGATTGTTGGTGGCCAGCGCCACTGGTCAGCCATACACCTGAGCTCCCGGGGCCTTTGGCTCCCGGCACCCGAGTGGCAGCTGCAGGCGTGGCCTTGTGGGAGGCTGGTCCTCACAGGTCATTTGCTCCTGGTGACATTGAGACAGCCACGCACCTGGGCTGTCGGGACCTCCAGCGCCATTGGAACAGGCGCACGCCCGTGGGGTGGCCGATCCGCCGCCCACCTGAACCCGCCAGCCTCCGTGCCATTGTGGCAGGCGCGCGCCCGCGGGGAGGCTGATCCGCTGCTCGCCTGAACTCGCCAGCCTCCGGTGCCCAGTGCTGTAGGGGCAGCCACGCACCTGAGCCCGCCATCCATCGGGGACGATTGCACAAGGATTGGCTCCTGTATGTGACCACAGGTGGCTGCGAGATCATAGGCACCTGCGTGCAACTGGGATAGGCACACACATCCTCAGAACTTATACCTGAGGCCCTGGGCAGAGAGGCCCAGGGCTAGCCCTGAGGACAGTGGCGCAAAGATAGATGAGCGCTGAACAGGGACAAAAGCGATACTGTCACCCCTAGACGATTGCAGCCAGCAAGACCAGAAACACCAGCTCAGCAAGATTGAAAACATCAAGAGTTGTTGTTTTTTTTTTTAATTTTATTTTTTTCTTTTTTCTTGTTGCTTTTTTCTCTTTTTTTTCTTCTTTCTCTTTTTAAATTTTAATCTTTTTCTATTTTTTTATTATTTTTATTTATTTTTATTTATTTTTACCCCTCAACATCCTTTGCTTTGCGTATCTTCTTTCTTGCCTTATTCCTTCTTCCTTTCTTTCCAATTTTATCTCTTCTTGCTTCTTTTTTCCTTTTTTCTGTTTTCTTTTTTCTCTTCTTTCCTCTTTTTTTCTTTTTCTTCTCTTCTTTCTTCTCTTTCCATTATTTCCTCTTTTCTCTTTTTAAATACCCACGAGTAAGACAAAAACAAAACAGAACAAAACAACAACAAAAAACCAGCCCTGGAATTGTGAAAAAACCAGAGACGATCCCAAGGAGGGGGCATTTCAACAGATAAGACAGCGGAATCTGTGAACACCAGGATACCTGAAGCAGACAGCTCCTCTGAATCTCACAGGTATTCTACCACAGTTCACACCATAAACCCAGGGAGCCAGAACAGATCAATTTAAGAAGTTAAGGCTAATAAGAAGAACCTCAAAAACAATGGGAAGACAAAGAAATAATCCCCAAATGAAAGGAAAGGAGGAAGCCCCAGAAAG
>PVKU01017931.1:0-10268 GCA_004027475.1 Anoura caudifer
CAAGAATAGTGTGGGAAATGTAGAAGCTAAAGAACTTATGACACATGGGCATGAACTAAAGGGGGGAATGTGGGTGGGAGGGGGTGTGCAGGGTGGAGGGTAATGAAGGGGGGAAAATGGGACAACTGTAATAGCATAATCAATAAAATATAATTAAAAAAAAGCATAAATGGTAGGTAAAAAAGAGACAGAGGGAGGTTAAAAATAGTATGGGAAATGGAGAAGCCAAAGAACTCATATGTATCACCCATGGACATGGGCGATAAGTGGGAGGATTCTGGTGAGAGAAGGAGGGTACAGAGTGGAGAAAAATAAAGAGAAGAAAAAAATGGGACAACTGTAAGAGCATAATCAATAATACATAATTTTTAAAAATTTCAGGATTTTGAAGGAAGAAAAGCTGAATGTTTTTGTACTATTCTTGCAGCATTCTGTAAGTTTGAAATTTTAAATAATGTCAAATTAAACAATATTTTAAAAATATTAATTCCAGGTTGCCGATCTGAATGTAAACGTAAAACAAAAAAGCTTCTAAAAGAAAACACAATGCAGCAGAAAGAAAGGAGCTCCTACCCTTTGCAACAGAATGAATGGAACTGGAGAGCATCATGCTAAGTGAAATCAGCCAGGAAGTGAAAGACAAATACCATATGATCTCACCTTTAACAGGAACCTAATCAACAAAACAAACAAACAAGCAAAATATAACCAAAGACACTGAAATTGAGAACAGACTGAAATTCACCAGAGGGGAGAGGGGAGGGAAGATCAGGGAAAAAGGAGAAGGGTTTACAGGAACAAGTATAAAGGACACATGGATAAAAATTAGGGGGATGGAAATGGGAGGGAGGTGGGGAGGGCTGGGGCGGTGGGCTGGGATGGGAGTAAAAGACAAAACTGTACAAGAACAACAATTAAAATGAATGAATGAAAGGGAAAGGGAAAGGAAAGGAAAGGAGAAAGAAAACACAAAAGAACATCTTCATAACAGTGGAACTCAGATCTTTCAAACATGGTACAACTTACATTTCTTAAATCACAGAGGAAAAAAATGATAGGTTGAACTTCAATAAAATTAAGATCTCTAATTAAGAAATATCTTTAAGAGACTAAGACAGAAAGATATTTACCACATATATAACTGAAAAATACCACATCTTTAGAATACATGAGGGGGGGACCCAAAAACCTCAGAATTATCATCTGGAGGGTGGGTCCCTTGTACTACAGGCACCCCCTACTAGGTGAGTGTTCTAGGAACCCACCTGTATCAGTGTACCAGCTAGCATTGTTGTGAGAAGCTGCATTCACCTTCAGTAAATTTTTTTTGAAGACTCTTTCCAAGTGTTTGCCCAATATCGTCATGGGTGATTTACAAGAGCACCTGCCCACACAACACTCAGTGTTCAAATGCTTTTGACCAAAAGGGCACAACTCTCATGCCTTAACCTCCCTATTCACCCGATCTCTTCCCAAGTGATCTTTTCTTGTTTACCCAGAAGGAAATAGTCCTCAAAGGGAAAGGTGTTCCCAATATGGAAGAGGTGAAACAAAAAACAACGTAAGAACTAACAGGCATCAAAATCAATGATTTCACAAACTGTCTTGAGCAGTACAAAAATGTCTTGATAGGTGTATTTTGTTGAATGGAGAGTACTTTGAAGGTGATGAAAGTTTAAACATGTAGGAATACACAATTTTTTATAAATAAATTCAGGTTTTGGGGGGTATCCCCCTTGTATACAGGCTTCCTACAAATTGATTTTTAAACAATAGAAAAATGTCAAGGCTCTTGAATATACTCTTCGCAGAAGTGTAAACTCAAGACAGCCTTTATATGTAAATATATAAAAAGATTCCCAAATTAATCAATTACTACGAAAAAGCTAATTAAAAATCATATAATACTACCACATACTCAACAGGATGATAAAAAGGAAAGAGACCAATAATATCAAATATTAGTGACTGGCATACTCATATAGAATGAAACTTGAAATCACTTTGGACACCAATTTAATATTATCTACCCAGGGTGAACATATGAATATTCTATGATCCAGTTATGATCCAAGTATTAGACTCCTACTGTATATCAAAAAGAAATGCATCAACAGACAAGTACATGAAAGTATACAGCAGTATTATTCTTTAATAGCTGAAGACTACACCCTAAACAACCCTCTGAAGTAAATGGTAAACTGTATCTGATTCATCCAACTGGACAACTATACAACAATGAAAATTAATGAACTAGTGAGTGATACAGGGAACAATACTAATTTCACAAATAAAAGTGAGTGAAAAACAGACTCAGAAGAATACATACTACGCAACCATTTTATAATAGAAAGTTCCAAAGCTGATAAAACCAATCTATAGTATTAAAAGTCGGGACAGAAATTACCTTTGGAGAGGAAGAAAGAATGGAGATTGGAAGGGGCATGAAGGCAGTTTACAGGGTGTGAGTACTGCTCTATGTCTTGACTTGTGAGGCGGTTATGTTAACTGCCACTACATTATGCATTGAGCTGTACGCTGATATAGAGGGTGGAGCAAAGTAAGTTCAAGTTGTTCTTATGTAAATAATATAATAATTAATAAATAATAATAATACAAGAATAAACAGTTTCATGTACTCAAAACTAAAACTACTTTTGCCCCACCCTATCTATATACTTCTCTGTGTATACTTCAATAAAATTAATTTTTAAAGCTAAAATGACATGATTAACTGATGCAGAAAAATCATTTGACAAGATTCAATGCCCTTTCCTGATTTATAAAAAAAAAACACTGAATAAACTACAAATAGAAGGAAACTATCTCAACATATTAAAGGCCACACATTAAAACCCCACAGCTAATATCATACTCAGTGATGAAAGACTGAAAGCTTTTCTTCTAGAACAAGGCCAGATGCCCACTGTCTTGCCACATCCATTCATAGTACTGGAAGTCCTAGCCAGGGCAATTAGGCCTAAAAAAAGAAATAAAAGACATCCAAATTGGAAAGGAAAAAGTAAAACTATCCCTGTTCACGTACAACATGATCTTATATGTAGAAAATCCTGAAGATTAAAAAAAAAAGTTAGATCCAATCAACCAATTCAGTAAAAGTGTAAGATATAAAAACCAAGATATGCAACAATCAGTTGCCTTTCTATACACTAACCAAATAATCTGAAAAGGAAATTAAGAAAAAATTCCATATACAATTGCATTGAAAAGAATACAATACTTAGAAATAAGTCTAATCAAGGAAGTGAAAGATTTGTATATTGAAAACTGGCAAAGTATTGTTAAAAGAAATTAAAGAGGACATTCTGGAATGATATCCTGCATTGACAGATTGGAAGACAATACTGTTAAGCCCATACAAACCAAAGCAATCTACAAACTCAATGCAATCCCTGTCAAAATCTAGATAGTATTTTTTTTTCTTTGCAGAAGTAGGAAAATTCATTCTAAAATTCATATTGTATGTCAAGGGTCCCCTGAATAGCCAAAACAATTTTGAAAAAGAAAAACAAAATTTGAAGACTCAAATTTCTTGATTTCAAAACCTATTACAAAGCCACAATAATCAAAACAGTGTGGTAATGGCATAAAGACAAGACAAATACACCAACAAAAATGAATAGACAGGCCAGAAATACTCTCATGTATATGGTCAAATGATCAACAAAAGGGTCAAAACCATACAACAGACAGTCTCATCAACAAATAGTGATGGAAAAACTGCTTATTTTTTTCAAAAGAAAGTTTTAACAAGAGAATCGTAACTTACACCATACAAAAAATTAACTTAAAATCTAAGTGTAAGACCTAAAATTATAAAATTTCAAAAAGAAAACAGAGGAAAAGCTTTCTGGACTTGGTCTTGTTAACGATACGTAAGATATGACAACAAAAGCAAAGATCATAAAAGCAAAAATAGACAAATGAGTCCTGGCCAGGTTGTTCAGTTGGTTGGAGTGTTGTCCCACATATCAAAAGGTTGCAGGTTCAATCCCTGGACAACATACATGCCTAAGTTGTGGGTTCAATACCCAGTTGGCCCATATATGGGAGACAACCAATCAATGTTTCTCTCTCACATCAACATTTCTCTCTCTCTCTCTCTCTCTCTCTCTCTCTCTCTCTCTCTCTCTCTCTCTCTCTGTCTCAAGTCAATAATAAACATATCCTTGGGTGAGGATTAGAAAAAAATAGGCAAATTAGACTACATCAAACCTGAAAACTTTTCTGTATCAGAGAACACATTCAACATAGTGAAAATGCACCTTAAGGAAAGGAAGAAAATACTTGCAAACTTTGCTCTAGTTGCTATAAAATACCACAGACTGGGTAGCTTAAACAACAGATGGTTATTTCTCATGGTTCTGAGGTTTGGGAATTCCAGGATCTGGGTAAGAGCATCATCAGGTTCTTGGTGATGGCCCTCTTCCTGGCTTGCTGAATAAGAGCCACCTTATTGCTATACTCTCACATGACCAAGAAACAGGGAGTTCTGGTCTCTCTTCCCTCTTCTTAGATAATAAAGGCACTAATCATATCATGGGAGTTCCACACTCATGACCTCATCTAAACCTAATTACCTCCCAAAGGCCGAACCTCTTAAGTATCTGACCTATACATTTCAGAAGAACAAGTATTTATTCCATACATTCTTTCATTGGCTCCCAAAATTCATGACCTTCTTGTATGCAAAATACATTCATTCCATCCCAACAAAAGTCTTTTTTAAATTGTATTTATTTTTAGAAAGAGGGGAAAGGAGGGAGAAAGAGAGAGTGAAAAATCAATGTGTGGCTGCCTCCTGCATACCCCCCACTGGGGACCTGGCCCTCAACCCAGGCGTGCACTCCAACTGGGAATTGAACCTGTGACCCCTTGGCTCACAGGCTGGCACTTAGTCCACTGAGCCACACCATCCAGGACCCAAAAGAAGTCTTAATTATCTCAACATAAACTCTAAGGTCTTAAATTTTAGCTAAATCAGATTTAGGTGAGACTTGGATATGATTCATCCTGGGGCAAAATTCCTCTCCAAACATGAACCTGTAAAATGAGACAACTTCTATACTTCCAAAATACAATGGTGGGACAGGCCAAAATCAGAAATCAGAAGAAAGGGCTTCTGGTCAGATGGAGGCATAGGTAGAGACACGCTTTGCCTCCACATGCAACCAAAAGAAGAATTACAACTAAACCTCAGAACAAAAAACACCCAGAACTATCAGAAAATCGAATTGTTTGGAAATCCAACACCCAAGGATTTAAAGAAGCCACATTCATCCAGATGGGTAGGAGTGGTGGAGATACAGAGTTGGGATGGAGAGGCAAAGAGACACGGTGTGGTGTGGAGGCAGCAGTGGCAGTCCCACATTCATGTATCACAGATAAGAATCAGGAAGGATACCCAAGGAGTAAGCAATCTCAGCCTCAGGTCAGGCCATGGTTCCAGTGTCAGGAAGATAAAGCCCCAGAACTTCTGGCTGTAAAATCCAGTTGGGGTTCAGGAGGAGAAAGAAACTGCCAATTTTTCAGGACAGACTGTTTAAAGGGCCTACACAGACTTAGAACATATGCAAACCCATCCACACTGGGATTTACCATCATGGCAACAGCTGGAAGGGCGCCAGTCCCACAGGAAGTGGGTGAAGTGACTAGAAATGGGTGAGTGCCAAGTAAACCTCCAGAAGCCAGGCAGTGGCATTGTGCTCTCTGTCTGAACACTCCCCTCACACAGAGCCCGAAATAGTGAAGCGGGCTGCCCTGGCAAATACGAAAGGCTCCGCCTCATACAACTTAACAGGTGCGCTAAGACAGGGAGTCAAAGCAACACTACCTAATACAGAAACAAATACAGCATGGCTGCCAAATCAAGGAGACAAAGAAATATGGCCCAAATGAAGAGACTAAATCCCCAGGAAAAGAACTAAGCAAAATGGAGATAGCCAACTTATCAGATGCAGAGTTCAAAACACTGGTGATCAGGATGCTCAGAGAACTGAATGAGTCAGTCAACAACATAAAGGAAGAAATGAAGGTTACACTAAATGAAATAAAGAAAAATAAACAGGGAATCAACAGTGAAGGAAAGCTGTCAGGATTCAAATCAACAATTTAGAACATAAGGATGAAATAAGACTCAACCAAAACAGAAAGAAGAAATAAAAACTCAAAAAAGCAAGGATGGTATAAGAAGCCTCTGGGACCTCTCCAAACATACCAACATCCAAGTTATAGGGCTGCCAGAGGAGAAGAGGAACAGCAAGAAATTGAAAACTTATTTAAAAAAATAAATAATGAAAGCAAACTTCCCTAATTGTAAAGGAAATACACATACAAGTCCAGGAAGCACAGGGAGCCCCAAACAAGTTGGACCCAAAGAGGAACACACTGAGACACATCATAATTAAAATGCCAAAAATTAAAGATAAAGATAAAGAGACTCTTAAAAGCAGCTAGAAAAAAGCAGAGTGTTAACCTACAAAGAAGTTCCCATAAGACTGTAAACTGATTTCTCAAAAGAAACTTTGCAGGCAAGAAGGGACAAGCAAGAAGTATTCAAAGTGATAAAAAGGAAGGACCTACAACCTAGATTAAGGACCTACAACCTAGATTACTCTATCCAACAAAACTATCATTCAGAATCAAAAGGTAGATAAAGTGCTTCCCAGACCAGGAAAAGCTAAAGGAGTTCATCATCACCAACTCATTATTACATTATGAAATGTTAATGGGATTTATTTACAAAAAAGAAGATCAAAACTATGAACACTCAAATGACAACACATGACTATCAACAACTGAACCTAAACAAAACAAAACAGCCCTGGCTGGTGTAATTCAGTGGATTGAGTGCTGGCCTGAGAACCAAAGGGTTGCTGGTTAAATTCCCAGTCAGGGCACATGCCTGGGCTGTGGGCCAGGTCCCCAGTAGGGGCTTGTGAGAGGCAACCACACATTTATGTTTCTCTCCCTCTCTCTAAAAAGAAACAAAATCTTCAAAAAAATAAAGAAAACAAATAAACAAACAAAAAAAAAACCCCCAAGCAAACAACCAGAACAGGAACAGAATTATAGATATGGAGATCATTTGGAGAGTTATCAGCTGGGATGGGGAAGGGGAAGAATAAGGGAAAAGGTACAGAGACTAAGAAGTATAACTGGTAGGTACAAAATAGGCAGGGGGATGTTAAGAATAGTATAGGTAATGGAGAAGCCAAATAACTTACATGGTGACACATGGACATGAACTAAATGGGGGGAATGCTGGAGGGAAGGAGGGTACCAGGCAGAAGAGGGCAAAGGGGGGAAAACTGGGACAACTGTAATAGCACAATCAATAAAATATACTTAAAAAAAAAAAGAAATTGGAAGAAAGAATTGCAGGTCCCATACAAGTCCAAAACCTAGCAAGGCAAGTACCATTAGATATTAAGGCTTGATAATAATCTCTTTGGTTCCATACTCTGGTCTCTGGACCCAACTGGGCATGGCATTACCCCTACAGATAGTTCTTCAGCTTGGTGGAGACACGCTCATATGGCTCTGCTGGGCAAAAGTCTTATCCTTTGAAACTGAGATATAAGTAGCCCTCCCTCAGACCTATGCAAACTGGACCCATGGTGGAAATAGCAGTCCTGATGACCTCTGAATCACCTTTTGGGTCCTTCTTCCCTTTTCTTAAAGGATACTGCATGTTCACAGCCTTCCCTCATTCCAAACCATTTTGTTTCTTTTAGTCACAGCTGGCAGCATTTCTGCCAGCTGTGGTATAATTCCGCCTCTTTTCCCAGCTTCTGTTGAGATAATTAGGTTCATGGCTCATGCTAACATCCTTAACAAATGGTTAGTCAGCCACACTCTTGGTGTTTTCTTCTAAACATGCTTCCCTATTTTTTAAAATATGGATAGGCTGGGAATTTTCCAAATCATTAAGTTCTTATTTCTTATTGTTTAACAAATCCTTTTCAATTCATTTCTCTCCTCTTACATTTTACTGTAAGCAGTTAGAAGGAACCAAGCCACTCCCCTTCAACATTTTGCTTAGAAACCTCCTCAGCTAAATATCTAATTTTATCACTCCCAAGTTCTACCCCCCCAAAAAACACCAGAATATGAATACTACTCAGTCAACTTCTTTTTTCCATTATAATAAGGGTAGCCTTTTTCCGCTATCCAGTAACAGTCCTCATTCCCATATCAGAACTCATCAATCCATATTTCTACCAACATTCTGCTGTTCATGATTATTCATGTATTCTCTAGAAGATGGAGGTTTTCCCTTCAGCTCTCCTCTTTTCACCTGAACTCTCACCAGTCACCATCAGCAGTCCCTTAACAGTGATCTCAGCTTTTTCTAGCAAGCACTCCAAAACTTTTCCAGCTGTAGTATACATTACCCAGTTCCAAAGCTACTTCCACATATTTGGATATTTGCTAAAGCAGCACTCCATGTATTGGTACCAATTACTGCCTTAATCAGCTTGAGCTGCTACAATAAATATCATAGGCTGGGTGGCTTAAGCAACAGAAATTTATTTCCAACAGTTCTGGAGTCTGGGAATTCCATGATCTATGTGCCAGTATTATTAGGTTCTTGCTGAAGGCTTTCTTCTTCGCTATCACTGTATCTTCACAAGGCAAGAGAGAGAGAACTCTGGTCTCTTTGACTCCTCTAATAAGGGCACTAATCCATTATAGGGACTCCACCCTCATGACCTCATCTAATCTAAGTACCTCCCAAAGGCCCCACCTCCAAATATGATCACGCTGAGGGGTTAAGGCTTCAACATATACATTCAGTCTATAATTCTATCAGATTTAGAAACAATACTGTGTTTTCTCAGTCACTGCTATAATTCTCAATCTGTACTAGCTTCCATACTCATATATTCTGCCAGTTTTTCTTTCTTAACTTCTTCATTCACATCCATTCACTCTATATGAATTTGTTCTAAGAATGCTGCTATTATGATAGAGCCTAGACGTAGCATCTAAGATAGCTAGTCATGACAATAAATACGGCTTAGTGTTTGAAACTTCACCTCTACTTCTTTAAAAGTATGTGGGAAAATACAAGGCAAGATCCTACTTGGATTACAGCCACAGCATAACTGAGATGCCCACAGGAATAATACTGATGTTCAGACTGAGAAATTCAATGCATTTTTCAGTTCTTTTCATTTGTCGAATTTCAACAAAACTAGAAGTTGAAGGACTCCAAGGCCATATCTGAAACCAGAAGACTACTATATATTCCAAGGAGTTTTAGCATCACAGTTAAATCTAGAATTTAGGAGTACCTGAAAAATATACATATGAAAAAAATTAGGTAAAAACAATTAAATCATAGTAGCAATTGCATTAAGATGATGGAATTACAGTAATTTTCTCTATTTACCAATTTTTTTTTGTAATGTGGATATGGTTTTACCACTTTCATCAAACTTTTGATTAAAAGTGGTCAGTATTAAAAAGTCCTAGGCAACAACAGTCACATTTGGCTTATCAACTATTTAAATATCTTTTCGGGGAAATTCCAATAAATTTTTCTTGAATTTGGACCTTATCCAAATTAGTAATTCATCTTACACACTGATATCCTAAAATGCATTTTTCTAATTTACACTTGTATTTTATTTTTTCAACTTTTGGATTTTTATCTTCTAAACTTGACTACATTAGATTTAAAAAAAGGCTGCTTTGAATCACCTGCAGTGGAATTTCCTGAGATAAAAGTCACAGAAATCAATCTGTAAAATCATCCTGTCATTTCTAATCAGAAACCTACAAAATATTTCACAGATTATAGTTAATAAAAAGATATTAGATTTTTATGTTTTCTAACACTAATTAATTCTTGCAAACACTGTTTGATATCAACTATCCTCCAGAGAAATGGTTAAAAATATATGAATTAATTAAATGCATTATTTTGTTTCACCTAAGTTTCCACATCTTAGTGTAAACTTTCATTCAGGCATAGAAGGATTAATTGTGCTTTTTAAAAATTTATAAAAGCCCAAAGGATCCTATGCACCCCAATGTTCACAGCAGCACAATTTACAATAGCCAAGTGTTGGAAGCAACCTAGGTGCCCATCAATAAATGAATGGATCAAGAAACTATGGTACATTTACACAATGGAATTCTACGCAGCAGAAAGAAAGAAGGAGCTCCTACCCTTCGCGACAGCATGGATGGAACTGGAGAGCATTATGCTAAGCGAAATAAGCCAGGAGGTGAGAGAC
>PVKU01017932.1:0-10259 GCA_004027475.1 Anoura caudifer
TCATTTAGAATGGAAGGGAAGATAAAGTGCTTCTCAGATAAGGTCAAGTTCAAGGAGTTCATCATCACCAAGCCCTTATTATATGAAATGTTAAAGGGACTTATCTAAGAAAAAGAAGATAAAAAATAGGACAGTAAAAAGACAGCAAACTCACAGATATTAACAACCACACCTAAAACAAAAGCAAACTAAGCAAACATCTAGACCAGGAGCAGTAACACAGAAATGGAGATCACATGGAGGGTTAGCAACAGGGGAGTGGGAGGAGGAGAAGAGGAGAAAAGCTACAGAGAATAAGTAGACTAGACAGTGGGTAGAAAATAGACAGGGGGAGGGCAAGAATAGTGTGGGAAATGTAGAAGGTAAAGAACTTATGAAACATGGACATGAACTAAAGGGGGGGGAATGTGGGTGAGAGGGGGTGTGAAGGGTGGAGGGGAAGGGATGGGGAGAAATGGGACAACTGTAATAGCATAATCAATAAAATATAATTTAAAAAATAATAAAAATAATAAAATTATGATTTTCAAGCTAATAAGTTTTACTTGGTGGGGGAAATATCTTAACTGAATCTAGGAGGCTCTAGAATCACAGAATCTACTTTTTAAAAGAATTTTCTGAACTAAAATATACTCAGGAGAAAAACTTAACTGAATTTGTTTCACGGATCTGAGTTCTCTAAACAAAATTGTAGCATGCGTTTTATATATAAATGACAGTCAGATTCACTTCTGACTGTGTGGTCTTCCTGTTTATATATTTTGGTATTTAAATAGAATGGAAATAATTCAATCAATTCAGGGTGCACTATAACACATGAATATATGTAATGCAAATAAAGTCCAATTTAAAAGTTGAAACCCCAAACAGGTTCAATTCTTCATTCAAAAGAACTGAGAGCTCATTATTACATACGTAAACGTTTATTCAGAAAACCTAACCCAACCATAGACCTCACCCTAAACTCAACCCCAGCACTAGCCTAGCATTGGTTTACACTCAACCCCAACTCTAACCCTAACAAAAACAAAACAAAACAAAACAAAATCATTTATCCAGGTAAATGAGTAACTACATGCTATGAAGCGTATTCCTGAAATTACATCACATGTATTTATATCAAGTGAAAACTATTAAACTGTTCATTGGAGATCACACTAACAAGAAGCCCTAAGGGCAAATATTTTCAAATGATACTTTCTCAACTGAGCCTCATCTTTACTGTCCAGGGTGTGCCCACAGTGCGCTAAGAGGGGAAGCCCCACTGCCCGAGTCTCTGCAGGAATAAAGGGAGTAACTTTCAGCCGTAGAGGACGTTCCCAGGGCTGGCAGGTCTGTGGGCTACAACTGACCTTTTTCTGGTAGCTGGGGAGGAGGTAAGAGCTGCTGAGTGTGTGCCTTCCTGAAAATATTTCAAATGCAAAGCAGAAAGACAGGAACATCTGGAATTAAGACGTTCTCAATCCTAACTTGCTTTTTAGAATTAAATGTGAATAAACATTCGAATTATTTGTAGAGAGGGACAGAGACAAGCAGGGAGACAGAGAGAGAGAGGTGCCCCCAACCCTCATCTCACCAAGAGCATAAAGAACCCTAGGGGTCACAAAGGGGGCATGAAATCAGCTAACACATTCACCTGGATGTTGTTGACAAGTACATTGCTCAAGTCTGTTATGTCACTATTTGCAGCAAAATTATGTCTCATAAAAAAATATCACTGCTGTGGAACAAGTGGCTGTGCATTGGCGTTTGCTTTCTGTGAGGCTGTTTTGGTTGTTGAAGTTTAATTTTTCATGGAACTAACATAGTGGATAATGAAGGAGATCCAAAGTCCATCTGCAGTGAAAAGTGAGTTTCCTTTCTTCCCCTCCACAGCGGCCAGTTTCCTCCCCACAGGCAACCGCTGTGGCCAGGGTCTTGGCAATCGGCTCACACAGGCTCAGTGCAAATATAACCAAGCTTTGTATCTCCCTCCTTGTCTGTTGTTATCCTAGCTGCCATGTTTTACACACGGTCTGCAACCTGCTTTTTCCACTTAATCTCACTTGGGGACTATTTTGTATCAGCATGTGGCGAGATGCCAGTCCTTCCCAAAGGGTATACTGCATTTCAATAACTGGACACCCCAAAGCGTACATCTTACCCTCTGGATGGCCACACTCCAAGAACATTTCTTCTTGAATATGGAGCTAAAACTTCAACTGGCAGGGCCACTTAAATTTTTCTGTGTAATTTTGTTTAAATGCTGCTTAATTCTGTTTTCTGCTTACATTCCCAAATACCAGTTGTTTAGCACAACTTGAAAGATCTTAATCTCGGCTACTGAGCAAATGCAATACTCAGAGAAGACAGGGCCAGGAGGATGCTGACTGCTGATCCTCATTGCCTCTGAGTCTCCGGGAGCCCTAGCGTTATTCACATCACAGGTACTTTATTCCAGCGGATTGAATGAATGAGGAAATTCGGGATGATGACCAAAGCTCACAACCAGGGGCCGGTGTCACTGAGCACATCCCTCACCTGAGCAACCTGATTTGGGACTCTTAACAAAATGTCATCATCTTCAAAGAATAGCAGTGCACTTCGGATCTGCTAGTCAGTTGGAAAACTTTGGCAACCAGGACTTCAGGAAGAAACACCCTAAACTGCAAGGTGTGTTCCAGACTTTGAGAGAGGGCAGCAGCTTAACTGCAAATTTAAGAAACTAGGTATGTTATTAGAAAGTTAATTCCATTACACAATTTTCTCCAGTTCCCAAATTCAGGGATTGTAGTCATGCTTCCAGATCCCTTTGGAGGTACAAATCATGTCGCAAATCCTGGCTCTGCCTCCCTGCAGGCTGCCTGCCTGCAACAGCTATTTAGGAGAAGGGAGCCTCTGTTCAGGAGGTGAATGCCTCCTGCAGTTTTAGGTTTAGCAGCATGTCTTCAAGACAGAAGCATGCCAAGGGGTTGGCTTAGCATGTGGGTTAGGGCAGCATGACTACAGTGCTAACTTGTGGCTCCAGTGACACTTTTTTAAGTTATCCCGGACAAGCATTTTTTGTCTCTTTTGTGTTTTTTGGGGGGGATTTGTTTTTGTGGCTTTGTTTGAAACTCATGGGCTTAACATGAGACATTCCTCATTCACCAAAAACCCAACCAGCTGTGCTGTCCAAGATTCTACTTGCCTTACGAATACACAAGTCACCCAGAGGGAGACTGCATAGCATTTCCTCAGGAAGGCCCCGTTCCTCTTCTGTCGCTGGTGCATCTCTCCACCACACTTGTTACAGCATCGGCACAAGCCAAAGCACAAGCCCACCACAGGCATCAGAATGACAAAGAGCAGCCCCAGGGCGGTGCAGATAATAATCCCAATCTCATAGTGGACCACCTGCAAGTCAAACAAAAGAAACAGCATGTGCTGTGACTCAAAACAAGTGGCCCAACCCACAGCATGCACGGTTCACTTTCTTTAGTCTATCTGCCATCCTGAGTGTTCGCATGCATGTAGGCGAAAGGGAGTGTGTATAGACTTCCATTTTGAAGCCTGGCAAACGGGAGTATGTGTAGATTTCCATTGTGAAGCCCCTCGGAACAGAGAAGGCAGAGATTTGAGTGATGAGAACATGGGCCCAAGCAGTTCCTGCATTCTTTCAGCTCCAGAGAAAAATGTCCAAATGCAGGGTCAAGTTGCAAAGGGTTTCATTTCAATCCCAGACATATTCTGGTTATTTTCAAATGGTGTAACAGACATTGGCAGAAGTCCCCACGTGATGAAGGCTCTGCATTTAGGGTGCCTTCACCAGAAAAGCAGAACCAGGAGAAGTTATTGAGGATTCGAAGCAGTTTGGATAGGATCAATAAATGACAATTCATAGTCCATTACAAAAGAACCGGGAATATATCAACATTTAGACAAAAAGCTCAGACTTTCTGAGTCAGACACGGCCACTCAGTTTCCCCACCCACCCGCTGGAAATAATAATACATACCTTGTGAAATCATAGCGAACACTGCAGATAATGTACGACTAGCAATAACATGCCAAGTACAGTACCGGGCACCGGGGAGACATTTAATAAGTGGCAGCTCTCATGTGGTGCCGGGGAGGCTGGCTCGGCTGCCCGTGTCTCCGACAGTTCTCAGAACCCTAGAGTCCTAGCAACCCGCACAACTTCTAGATATAATCATGTGACTGAAACATGTTTTCCTAATCACTCCTGACTTTATTCTGGCCTAAATAAAAATTCATGCAACTGGATGACGAAACTTGATCTCATTTCAATTCATATGCAGTTACTCACGTTTCCATCCAGCAAGACATTTTTAAAGAATGGCAGAATGTGACAGGTTGGCAGTTTGCAACTAATGGAGCAGCTAGTTAGCAACAGACTCTGAAGCCAAGCTGAGCACATAAAACAAAACACAAGTGTTGGTCCTAGGAGCAAAGGTGATGTTTTAGGAGAGAAGACTGAGGACCCACTTTAAATCTCAGCAGGGGGCTACCAGTTCCCTAAAATGGAAAATGTTACCGCATAAGCATATTGCAAGGGACCTGCCATAGAATGACTTCGTGCGAAAACAACCAGCCAAGTGCCCAGCGCACAGCAAATATTCAATCCACAGCAGTCACCTCTGTGGGCAAATGCTCATATACTGAGTCAGGGGCACATGGCACTTGGATATTATTATTTATCTAGATATAAAGGTTCAGATGCTAAGAAGAAAAAAGTGGTTAAATTTTGCTGCATCCCCAACAAGCACCTGCTCCTGCTTAAACTAAGGTCCGCCCGCCCATGGTCAGGAAGAGTCAGGGTTTGCTGATGCTTTTTGACACTTCCCTGGGGATTCACAGCATTGGCCAACTGAAAAACCAGCTCTAGACATGCCAAACTCTTATATACATATTTTGCTATCACTTCTCAGCAAATAATCTAAATTATTTACTATTTTTCAATGAATTTAAAATTCTTCCTGAATCTCAAGAAACACTGAACCCAAACCCAGGAGGGAAAGTGTATTGAAATGTTTTAAATATATTCTCTTTAGCTCCAAACACAGATTTTATATTTGACATACAAGCTTTCCAATGTTACTGACTAAATATGATGTCAGACCACATATGGACAAGAAATGTCATTTCAAGAGCTGACTTCTAGGCTGAAGTCTGGCCAACACCTGCCCAACATCTCAACGACCTTCTGAAGCCCCGAGGCCTCTGGAAGGCTTTGCAGATTGCGGAGGGAAGAGAAAAGATTTGCTGGGACTGGTCGCCTTTCTTCCAGGAGCTACGACAACTGAAAGATGACTAAAGACAGTGGCAGAAACAAAAGTGACACAAATAATTTAAAGGCATCACAGCGGACAGACAGGGAAGGGGAGAAAGTTCTGGCAACAGCATTACATTTACACAGCTCATGGGCTTTATTAGACAGAGCAATGTGAAGGAGCAGACAAGGAGTTTACCTTCAGGGTCAAGACCACACTTTCTGGCTGTGGAAGTCAAAGCGGTGAGGAGTTCGTGTGAGGCAGGGAGAGCATGCACCAAGAAAACAGAGACAGTTAGGTGAGTGATTAGCCACAGAGAGCACCAAGCAGGAGAAAGAACAACACAAGGCAGAAATATAAAACTTGAGTGTTTCTTAGAGGAAGAGTGCTTTGAGTAGAATCAAGTTCTGGAACTTACATTTGAATTCGTGTTTGGATTTCTTGAAATGTTTTTAATCAGCAGGCTCATCAGTTATGGACAGAGGAATGCAAAGGAAAGGGACAAGCACTACACACACCACCTACCACGTGGCCTTCCCGAAACAGAGAAGCAGCCGCTGCCTAGAACCCCAGAGCCAAAGGCTGCACCTGCCACAGGGTCCTTTCTGAAGTGGAAACCCGATGATGCCATTGCCTTGTTTAACAGGGTTCCATGAATCTCCACAATGTTTAATTCAGGCTTAACATGGTCCAATATTATTTAGTCTCAGCTTCATGTCCCCATTCTTCCTGACCATTGCCGTCTCTCGGAAGCATATGCTCTCTCCCCATCCTCACTCTGGGCTCCCTCATGTTCCCTCCTTGTCCAGAGCACTGTTCCCATTACGCTTTCCCTGATGAAACTCACCATCCTTAGTTGGATGTTCTTTCCTCCAGGAAGTCTGTCTTGATAGCCTGAGTTTGCTTTACAACCCTCCTTCGAGCTGCGTGGGAGTCCTGCACTCGCCCTTTCACAGCATTCACCCCACGTAGGGGGACCGGCTGTACTGCATTGCCCTGGGAGACTGAGAACCCTGACAGTCACGCTCACCCTTCTCTCCCAGCACCTGGCCCAGGACCTGGCACACAGCCGGTGCCCATCAGAATCGGATAAACAGATGAGTTGGGGGAGTAGGAGCTGCCGTCTTAGACCAGCAATTCCTGAACAGTGGTCCAGAGACAGACTGGTCCATCAGCAATGAGGATGGAATGACCCTCTGTGAAACAGAAAAATGTGCTCAATTCATAAGACTATCTTTTTGGGGGGAGGGAGGTGAAACGTGTATGAAGGGGAAGAAAGTCATCATAGTTGACGTAATAAATGTCCTTACGCAGCAAAATAAAATTAGGTGGCTCTATGTTGTTCCCCAGATTACTTTTTTGAAATTGTCTGGTCCAAGAAATCTAAGTTTGGAAGCTATTGTTTTAGATGGCAGATTTTCACAGATGGTAAAGAGAAATGTTTGTGATATTAACAACTTTTGAATGAGGTATCTAGAATGTTGGCATGGGCAGTTCAGATGCCTCTGCCCCCAGGGCTGCTGGCAGGTTAAATGGCCCCACCCTCTTCCTGCGTGGGGAACCTGCATGCTTGGTACCTCCCAAACAAACTCACTCCCATGAACACCCCCCAGTGCATGTGAAAAACACTGACTTCGGGCTCCTCCCCCAAAGTGGGTATCAGGAGATTGCAATAAGAGTGGGAATCTGTCTTTAAAGTGGCCCTGTATCAAGCTACAAGTAGGTAAGTCTGGGAAACCCGCTCTCGGCTCCCAGGGCTGACCATGCGGGGCTCCAGCCAGGGCAGAGCCCGCCTGCGAGCCCCACCAGTCAGTCGATTGCTTGTTTCCTTTTCCCCCACATCAGCCTGGTCTGATATATTGGAGAGGAACCAGCGCCCCTCCTTGGAGCTGGGGGCACATCTCCCTTCTCCGTGCCTGTGCCAGTTGTCACACAGGTCTGAGGTGATTACCTGTGCGATGTAGCCGTTTGCATCGTGGCTCTGCCACTGAGCGTCAATGCTTCCCTACTGTAGTTAAACGCCATTACCACCACCGGGGGCCTTGTGAAAAATATCAATAAGAAATCAACCCTGACCAACTACATCAGAATCTCTGGGGTCGGTTGGAGGCATTGGTACTATGCTACTCGGAGCCTTGGTTACCTTAGTGACAGAAGGGGGATGAGCAGAGGCCCTAATGACACAGTTACTGCAGAGACAACCTGAGAAGCAGGGAGAAGCAAGCTGTGTTGTACATTATTCTGTTCTAAGCACTTTACATGAACTGTTTCATGTACACTGAGCAGGTTAACACATTGAAGGGCTTAGACCAAAGCCTGTCAGCAGAAGGCTCAATCAACAAGAAAAAGTAGTAATCAATGCATGTCAGCATTATTCTGGTCTCTGAGCTCCAGGAAGCCCCAGATGATGATCCTGGTCAGGTTACACTGCTTTCCATCTACATGCCCTGAGACCCCTGGAAGAGACTCGACAGGAGAGCATGTTCTCACAGGCAGCAAGTCATCACCCACTCGCAGGGCAGGAAACAGGGAACCAAGTCACCTTTCCCAAACATCATGTGAGAAGCAGCAGGGACGGGTCCCAAGCCCTGCACCTGGCCCCACAGGAAACTTCAAGGAAGGGGAAGGAAGTGAATGAGGAAGATACAAACCAAGAGGCTAGAGGGGAGATGAACCACGGCCACCTGGAACCTAATTCAGGAAGTCATCCTGAGGAAACTCACCATTCCTGAGAATAGTGGTGGACAGAATAGGAAAGGTGGCAGGTGGTGGGGTTGCTGGGAGAACTGCCCTCTGAAAAGGTTTCTAAACACATGGGAAGCACTGATGGGTTATTGGTAGAAAGCGATAATAAGTCAGCTACCTAAAATTCCTCAAACTATACATCCCTTGAGTATAGGAAACGTGTTCTGTTATTTAATCGAGCAGCCATCACTTAACAAGCTAGGCTGAGACGCTCTCTCTGCAGAAACCCTGCGTGAGCATGCGAGGTGGGTGATGCTGTTTTTCCCCCCTTGTTTATGGTCAGTCAGCACGTGTTGAAAGCTGGGAGGGGCTCACCCACACTCTCTGATCCCCCAGGGAACGGATTCGGGAGCTCTGCAATACTGGCTCTTGAGCACAAGGCATGGCACACGTTGGACAAGCCAAATGCCCCAAACGCTGAATGGGTAAGTCAGTTGCTCATGTAATCACTACCTTATCATCCACGCATGTATCTTGTCCCACAGCCTCCCCTTCCCCAACTGCCAGTTCTTGGGGTAAAGGTCTGCCCCCCTCCCTGGCACTGCTCCTGGTGAGTACTCTAAATGTCAATTAAATAAATACATTAAACAAAAGAGAGAAAATATGTTTAAAATGTCACAGAGGAGAAGGAACTCAAGGGCCATATGTACTACTTTTAATTTTCAGCTTAGGTCCGGAAAGGAGGTAGTGCTGCGACAGGGAGCCATTTCCCTGGGACAAAGGGTCTGCACTGCTGAGTGCCCCTAACCCCGATGGAGAAAGGTCCCTGACAGGGCCCGCACTGGAAGGTCACCGACTCAGCTACCCAGGCCCCTTGGCCAGCGGAGGCTCACCAGATGATAACACACTGAGCTCGGGGCCATGAGCACTGAAAAGACTCCCCAACCCCACTCACCCAGACAGGTCTTACCTGTGTGACTGCAGTAATTAGCGAGCCAGTGGGCATGGGACAGTATAGAAGATGCCACTGGTGTCCACCCATGTCCCTTAGACCTTCACCATCCTGGTATGTCTCTTCAGACTTCTAACTTTCGGCACTTATAACTCTGCGCTCAAAGGCGTTTTCTAGAACCATAGGTCAGACCCGCCTAGGGACTAACACTGTCGCCCACTACTAAGCAGCCCTTAACCAGTGCCCCCGCAGTCCTGGGGTTCAGACACCACAGCTCCCTCACCCTTCCCATGGGCCGATTTGGACGCAGGTGGCAATTCTTGCTGCACCTGTGGCAGGGGGCATAATGGCACCACCCTTGCAGGCTGCCCTTCCTCCCCTCCCCCACATCACCTCCCACTTCCCCATCATCTGCCCTTGCACCTGCCAAACAATTGACTTGCCCTGGAGTCCAGGCCTCAAGGTCTGTTGTGGGGAAACCTAACCTAACACACTCAGCATTTATCAGACTGAAACCCTCCCAAAGTGCACTGGCTCCTTTGATGTCTTAGCATAACTAAATCTCTCTTCCTGGCATAACTGTGGAAACTGTGACCCAGTCCACACCTAGGGTAGAATTCAGTTCATTCATGCAGGCTCAGTCCTTTCTCCTCTCTCTACTCTGCACCCACACTGATGGTTTTTATCAGTTTGCAAAGGCACTTGATTTGGGAAGAAAAATCAAAAAGCACCAATTTTTCAGGACCTCCAGCTCTAACACGAAGCCACCCAGGGAAACGCCCAACCAAGAAGCCGGCCCAGGGCTAAGAATCTGACACACAGATTCAACTATTTTTTATTTTCATGACATCCAAAGCAACAGACATTTGTTGGTTTGTTTTGTTGGCAATTTACACTCATAAACCAAAATCAAAGAACACATTCTTCTGTTTAGGTAGTCACTCATAAATGGCAAAGGAAAGACTTAGTAATACCTTGTCTTTAAGTAGAGACATACAAGGTACTTTGATATTTTCTGAAAATACTGTCCACCAATCACAGGAAGGTGTTGAAGACCCTCCAGTGACCTGGCCCCAGTTCACCTCCCCTTCCTCACCCTCCTCACCTGCCAGCTCTGTGCATGAACTTCCTTCTTTCACACTTCCTTCTTGTCCTCCCAGCTCACATACTCCCTAAAGCCTGGAACACCAGAAAGGCCACCTCCCCATCTACCCAACCCTGCTCACCCTTTTCACCTCAAGCCCCAAAGTTACCTCCCCACAGGAGAACTTCTGGTCATGATGAATTATTTTTTTCTCTATATTCTTTTGTATGTTACTGATAAATCCACTTTTTCCTCCTCCTCCTCCTCCTCCTCCCTCCTCCTCCTC
>PVKU01017933.1:0-10252 GCA_004027475.1 Anoura caudifer
GTAATACTACATTCTGGCAATCTTTTAAGACTTGTCTTTCTGCCTCTGAAATTAATCATATTTAAATAACTCCATGTTCAACCTATACTTACTGTGTACCAAAAGCTAATCTGTTCTTCAGAAGAGGAAACTTATGCCTAAAATGTCAGTATATATTTAGTATAATCAGTTCAGATTTTGAAACGGAATTTACAATTGTCGTAAATTCTTCAACATACTACCATTTGTTCTAATTATGTTGATTTAATAGTTATTTCCGAAAATGTGTTCAAGGTAATTCATTGACCATATTAATCTGAATGACACCAAGCAAATTAACTTAGTATCTTGGTGTGTTTATTTATAAAAGACGGGCATCTACCTGACACAATTCACAAAGCACATCTTTCTTTCGACATAAAAACATTTGGTAACTTGGACATATGATGTAAATTTCCCAAGATCACAAAATTATTAAGTAGTATCTAATCCACATCTGACTGCCCTTAATTCCCCATGTTCTTTCAAATCACATCACACACGGTAAAATTTAATCTAATTCTTAACATTTTTCATATTCAAATCTCAGAAAAAGATGACCATTTCAGGACTGAGACAACAACTATAATGGAATTTTTAAGTCTGCGCACTATCCTAAAAATTAAAAACAAAAACTTACCCAGCTTCAGAGATTCCTTGATTCTAGAAAAAGGTATTTTCATTATCCCAAACTATCGCCACACAAAATACTCAACAACAAAGGAAAACAAGGCACATGCCATCCTAACCAGGTGATCACAGTCAATACCAGTCCCAGGACAAACATCATGTCCAACCCAATACAACACAATGACAACACTGTGATATTCCTGCCCAAAATGCATTAGACAAACCCAAGTTTATAAAATAACTGCCCTATATGGCAGAACGAGCAGGCAGGCAGTGGCTAGCAGACCCCAGGTGCAAAGGCGGCGGCTAGCAGACCCCAGGCCCAAGGCAATGGCTGACCAGGCGGTCCCACATTCATGTGCTAAAAAAATGAAGGCTACGCTAAGTGAAATGAAGGAAAACACACAGGGAACCAATAGTGATGGGAGGAAAACTGGGACTCAAATCTATGGAGTGGACCAGAACGAAGAAACAAACATCCAATCAGAAAAGAATGAAGAAAGAAGAATTCAAAAAAGTAAGGAGAGGATTAGGAACATCCAGGACATCTTTAAACGTCCCAACATCCAAATTATATGGGTACCAGAAGGAGAAGAGGAAGAGCAACCAGTGGAAAAGTTATTTGAACAAATAATAAAGGAGAAGTTCCCCAATCTGGCAAAGGAAATAGACTTCCAGGAAGTCCAGGAAGCTCAGAGAGTCCCAAAGAAGTTGGACCCAAGGAGGAACACACCAAGGCACATCATAATTACATTAGCCAAGATTAAAATGAAGAAGAGAATTCTAGAAGCAGCATGGGATAAGGGGACAGTCACCTACCAAGGAGTTCCCATCAGACTGTCAGCTGATTTCTCAAAAGAGACCTTACAGGCAAGGAGAGGCTGGAAAGAAGTATTCCAAGTCATGAAAGTCAAGGACCTACATCCAAGATTGCTCTATCCAGCAAAGCTTTCATTTAGAATGGAAGGGCAGATAAAGTGCTTCTCAGATAAGGTCAAGTTAAAGGAATTCATCATCACCAAGCCCTTATTATATGAAATGTTAAAGGGATTTATCTAAAAAAAAGAAGATAAAAAATATGACAGTAAAAAGACAGCAAACTCACGGGTATTAACAACCACATGTAAAACAAAAGCAAAGTAAGCAAACCACTAGAACAGGAACAGAAACACAGAAATGGAGATCACATGGAGGGTTAGCAACAGGGGAGTGAGAGGAAGAGAGAGGGGGGAAAGGTACAGAGAGTAAGTATCATAGATGGTAGGTAGAAAATAGACAGGGGGAGGGCAAGAATAGTGTGGGAAATGTAGAAGCTAAAGAACTTATGAAACATGAACTAAAGTGGGGGGAATGTAGGTGGGAGGGGTGTGCAGGGTGGAGGGGAATGATGGGGGAGAAATGGGACAACTGTAGTAGCATAATCAATAAAATATAATAATAAAGAAAATAGCCCTGGCTGGTGTAGCTCAGTGGATTGACCGTGGGCCTGCGAACCAAAGGATCGTGGTACAATTCCCAGTCAGGGCACATGCCTGGGTTGCAGGCCAGTTCCCAGCAGGGGACGCATGAAAGGCAACTACACATTGATATTTCTCTCCCTCTCTCCTTCCCTTCCCCTCTAAAGATAAAATAAATAAAAATCTAAAAATAATAATAATAAAATAGGGCCCCTCCCAAATAACTGCCCTGTAATCTTCAAAGAGGTCAAGGGCTTGAAACTCAAAGACTGAGGAACTGTTATAAAGTGAAGTATACGAGACAAGACAACTGGGTGAAATATAATCTTGGATTAGACCCTTCTGCTATAAAGTGACATTTAGCAAAACTGAATGGGGTTTCTGTGTGGGGAATTTTGTTTGCTCGTTCTTGAAACTACAATTGATCCTTTAGCAACACGGGGTTTGAAGTGCACAAGTCCACTTATACAAAAAAACTTTTTAAATGTTTTATTGATTTTTAGAGAAAGAGGAATGGAGAGAGAAAGGCAGAGAAACTTTGAAGAGTGAGGGAAGAAACATTGATCAGTTCGTTGCCTCTCGTATGCCCCAAATCGGGTACCTGGCCTGAAACCCAGGCATGTGCCCTGACCAGGAATTGAACTAGAGACCTTTTGTTTCATGAGACAACACTCAACCCACTGAGCCACACTGGCCAGGGCCGTATTTTTTCAATAAATTCGTACAATACTGTAAATGTATGCTGTCTTCCTTATGATCTTAACATTTCCTTTTCTCTAGCTTACTTATAATAATACCTATATAACATACAAAGCATGTGTTAATTGACTATGTTATCAGTAAGGCTTCTGATCACCAGTAGGCTATCATAGTTAACTTTTGGTAGGGCGTCAAAAGTTATAAGCAGATTTTCAACTGCCAATATCGACACACCCCTAACCTCCATGTTACACAAGGGTCAACTGTATTTTCTGAGTTTCAAAGTGTTTCAAAATTAGCCCTGGCTGTGTGGCTCCGTGGTCAGACCCTCATCAGGATGTGTCAGGGTTGCAGGTTCAATGTGCAGTCAGGGGACAGACAAGAAGCAACCATGAAGGCACAGATAGGTAGAACAACAAAGCGATGTTTCTTTTCTCTCTCACTCTGTCCCTCTTCCCCCTTCCTCTTTCTCTCTAAAATCAGTAACTATTTTTTAAAAAGTGTGTCAAATTAATTTTTAAAGCAAATTAAAATTTCTCCTACTTTTGTCTTATTTCTTTTACTGTAAACAAGTGTTCTAAATATCAGAACTGGGAGAAGAACTAAAGACATTAAAAAGTAAGATACTAATTATAATTCTAGCTAAAAAAAAACTAGATATGGGCTATTTTTCTTTTTTCTTTCTGCATTTTAAGAAGGGAATGATTGGAAATTCATACAGGTAAATATGTCCAAAAGTATAAACGATCTAAAGGATATTAAATAAAACTCAACAGACTATACTTCAACCAGTAAATTAGGTCATTCAATTTGTCATTGACTGTAAGCCGAGTTGGGGGAGAGAACCCTCTCATCCCAGCACTCACACAATGTCTTGCATGCAATAAGCACTCAGGACACAAATACTGAATTCCAGAATAAATTCTAGGCTCCAGGTTGATCCTCCCCACCCTGATACTAGAATTTAGTCACAGTGCTATCAAACAGATGAGATCGTCTATGGCCTTACCACCCCGAATGTGCTCGATCTCGGAAAAATAGATCAGATCACAGGCTATAACGTAGAAGTCATGCACTGGCTGGTGTGGCTCACTGGACTGAGTGCCAACCTGCAAACTGAAGGGTCTGCAAATCGAAGGGTCGCCAGTTGGATCCCCAGTCAGGGCACATGCCTGAGTTGTGGGCCGGGTCCCTAGTAGGGTGGGTGTGAGAGGCAACCACACATTGATGTTTCTCTCCCTTTTTCTCCTTCCTGTCCCCTCTCTCTAAAAACAAATAAATAAAATCTTTAAATTAAAAAAAAAAGAAGTCATAATTTTACCCCAGTTAATTTTACCCAATTTTCAACCTTGTACCTATCTTGCTTATTAAAAGTTAAAATTAGCCCTCACTGGTGCGCTTCAGTTGCTTGGGCTTGTCCCACAAAGCAAAAGGTTGCAGGTTCAATTCTCCCTCAGGGCACATGCCTGGGTTGTGGCCTGGTCCCTGGTTGCCGCGTGTGCAAGAGGCAACAGATCTGTTTTTCTCTCGTGTCAATGTTTCTCTTCCTCTCTTCATTCCCCTCTCTTTACGATTAAATAAAATCTTTTTTTAAGTTAAAATTCGTAAAGACAATACTCCTTGAATTTATCTAGTCAATATCATTATCTATACATAAACAGTATCACAACTGGAAATTAGTATAACATGGTAGTTAAGAGCTCAGAATCCAACTGCCTATATTTATATTAAAAGTATGCCTCGGTATGGTTTTTTTTGGATTAGTCAGCATCTCAGAACCTCGTTTTCCTCAACTTTAAAATAGTAACCCCAACAGTGCCTACTTTAGGCACAGGATTGCTATGAGCATTAAATGAAGCAATGAAGGTAGCACCACAGTAAACTAATTATAAGCTCTCCAGAAATGTTACTAGTTGTTACTGGTATTACTGATTAATTCTCACACCAACTCCCAGTTTTGACATGTCCTCCAGTAGAGAGCTTGCTACTTTTAAAGTAATAATTTGCAATTACTAGACTAGTTTAAAATCAGTCCTTATAAATGAGGAGAGACTTCTTCTACAACAGGCCTTTCAATAATGCACTGCGCTCCCCTCACAATCCTCTTCTCCAAACTAAGCATGGCCAGTTTGTCACATGCTTTACCTGTAACATTATTTCCAAAACATTTCACAGCTGCAACAGCCTCCAAATAGTCCCTACTTTGTCCAGACAATGTCCAGAAGTGGACATAACATTTTGGATACGATCAGTTCACCAGAAGCTACACTGGGACTTGTAACTACCAGAAATTTCCTTGTTCCTATTTACACAGAAAAACATTTTAATTCGCATTTGTTTTTTGTAAGATTTTTATTTATTTTATTTTTAGAGAGAGGGGAAGGGAAGGAGAAAAAGAAAAAGAGAAACATAGCCCTGGCTGGTGTAGCTCAGTCGATTGAGCACGGGCCTGTTAACCAGAGGATCACAGAACGATTCCCAGTCAGGGCACATGCCTGGGTTGCGGGCCAGTTCCCGGCAAGGGACGCACGAGACGCAACCATACATCGATGCTTCTCTCCCTCTCTCCTTCCTTTCCCCTCTAAAAGACAAATAAATAAAATGTTTTTTTAAAAAAAGAGAGAGAAACATCAATGTGTGGTTGCCTCTCGCACACCCCTCACTGGGGAGGTGGGGACGTGGCCTGCAACCCAGGCTTGTGCCCTGACTGGGAATCAAACCAGCAACCCTTTGGTTCACAGGCCCATGCTCAATCCACTGAGCCACACCAGCCAGGGATAATTCACATTTCTAAGAGCATATATCCATAGGCTTAATAGGTCCTCCTTCCAAAGGGAAACAAATTAGGCTGGTGTTTTATTCAGTTGTTCCATTTTATATACAATTAATAACAGCCCTGGCTGGTGTGGCTCAGTGGATTGAGCATCACCTGCAAACCAAAAGGCCACCGGCTGGACTCCCAGTCAGGGAACATGCCTGGGTTGCAGGCCAGGTCCCCCAATAGAGGGGGCACCTGAGAGGCAACGGATCAATGTTTCTCTTTCACACTGATGTTTCTCTCCCTCTTTTCCCATCTCTCTAAAAAAATAAATAAATAAAATCTTTTGAAATAAAAGAAAGAAAATTTTAACTTACTATAAAAATATTAAGGCCCATGTATGTAAATACAATCAAAACACACACAGTAATCCTCTAATGTATGGGGCCTATACAATCAGAAATCATAGGCTATCTAACCAGGGCTCAGTTTAACCAATTCTTCACCACTCTCTGCTTCTACAATCACAACATAGTCTTTTGCACAGTGCTGTTTAAAAATTACTTCCTATGCCATACTATAAAAACAAAAACTGCAAAAATCACAATGAGGATTAAAATGGAAATTCTGACAAATCCTACAACATGGATTAACTTTGAGAACATTATGCTAAGTGAAATCAATATAAGGATTTTCCATGCTATTGAGAGTTGTTCAGATCCATCCAAATTCTCCTGCCTGAAGAAAAGCATTAAGAAAAAAAAACAATGACCCAGCAATTCCACTCCTAAATATATACACAAAAAAATCTGAAAACAGATTGAAAATATACTTGTACACCAATGTTCATAGATGCAATATTCCTAACAGCCAAAAAGGAGAAACAACCTAAATGTCCAGCAACAGAGGAATGGATAGATAAAATGTGGTATATCATACAAAGGAACCTTATTCAGTTATAAAAAGGAATGATGTTCCAATACACGCAACAATACAAATGAATCTTAAGAACAATATATAATGAAGCCAGGCACAAAATGACAATATATCGTTCCACTTACATGAAACATCTCAAACAGACAAATTTACAAAGACAGAGAAACTAGACAAGAGGTTACCAGGGACTAGGGAGAGAGGGAGGAATGGAGATTTATTGCTGCATTCATGGAGTTTCCATTTGGGGTGATAAAATTTTAGATATAGCTGTGATGTTTTGTGCATTCGGTATATGTACAACAGATTCTAAAGAAGCCCCATTTTATTACAGAGAGGATACAAATCCCTTTCCTCACAGGGAAAAGTACTGTTTCCCTTCTCCTACATGATAGCTAGGCCTCTTCCACTATTCCCAGCTTTGTCTTCTACAGGTACTTTCCTCATCAGTTAAGGTATTTGTAGAGATTGCTGATGTGTCTGTTAAGGTTGTGTAGGTTATCAGTGAACATCAGATTTCCAACCATTTTCTTCTCTTAGATACAATGCTGCAATCCATTGCCCTTCCAGCCTTGAAGCTATCTGGGGTCCTTGATTAATTCTTTGGGTTGCTTTTCAAAATTTTCCAGGATCCCGATGTTATCATATACCCCGAACATGGGCCTCTGCTCACTCCAATGATCAATCACTTTGGGCAGCGGGAGGGTGAGCCTTACATGTAACAATCCAGAAACACCAAGAGAGAAGCTTCCGCATGCCAGGGCACCCAGCTCCACAGGCACCTTCCTGAGCCCCTGGCAAGGCTCCCTGCCACTGTTCTCTCCCCTTCAACAGCCCATCACTCCAGCACAGAGTGCTGGCCAGAGGGAACCCTCAAGGAGATGACAGGAACCACCCACGCTGGCCTCATATAGGTACCAAGTGGACAAGCCATCTTGGGCTTCACCCAGGTAGCTCTAGCTGTGACGGTTTTAACAAGGTGAATGTAATTAATGCCATTAAATTAAAAATGTTAAAAAAAAGTTAAAATAGCACACAAGAAAGAATAAGCATAAGATGAAGAAATGGAGCTAATAAATCTTTTACCCCTTTAACCAATTTTAAACAAATTCCAATACTTTGGTCAATTTCTCTGCTCTTTCTACATGTGTAAAGTGGGTATAATATACAGGGATAGGCAAAAATAGATTTATACTTCTGAGTATGTGAGTTTATTCTTGTATTATATTTATTATTATATTACTCATTTATATTATTTGTCTTGTTATTGTTATTATTTTGCATCCTTACTTATGATTTATCTTTCAAGTAATGATGGCTGGTAATTTACCTACTTTGCCCATCCCTATAACCTTGCTGTCATCCTCCTTTGTCAAATTATCATTTCACAAGTAAAATAATTTAACCTAAATGTTTTAAAGTCTGGAGCCAAGACCATTTATTAATTTTAGTTCAGCTTCAATACCTCATTTTCTTTCTTTTAAAGATTTTATTTATTTATTTTTCGAGAGAGGGAAAGGAAGGGAGAAAGAGAGGAAGAGAAACATCAATGTGTGGCTACCTCTCACCAGCCCCTTACTGGGGACCTGGCCCACAACCCAAGTATGTGTCTTGACTGGGAATCGAACTGGAGACCCTTTGGCTCGCAGACCAACACTCAATACACTGAACTACACCAGCCAGGGCTTCAACATTCATTTCCTTAAATCAATTTGGCTCTGAAAGCCCAATCTACACAAAAGTGTACTCACATTTATGTTGCAGTCAATAATAAGAGCTTTATCAAAATATTACAATGCAGAAACAAAGTTTTCTCAGCTTTCATCAATCAAATTGTCAATTTCTAGTAAACATTTAAGTGAGTGGGTCTTGGCCACAAATCAGATAGCTAAGGGTTTTTTTTATTTATAAAATTTTATCTATTTATTTTTAGAGAGGGGGGAGGGAAGGAGAAAAGGGAGAGAAACACCAATGTGTGGGTGCCTCTGGCACACCCTGTATTGTCCTGGCCTGAACCCCAGGCATGTGCCCTGACTGGGGATCGACCCAGCGACCCTTTGCTTTGCAGCCTGGCACTCAATCTACTGAACCACACCAGCCACAGCACTTTTCTTCTCTCCTTTAATTGCCCTATAAAAGCAGTGAAACTGCAACCACCTTCAATTCCTTTACTAGTTTCTAGCTCAAATACTGTATTTCAGCATCCCCACTGGGAAATAAGGTACTACCTCCAAAACTTAACAGTAGTTGAAGACAGAATACAGGTGAATTTATCTATTTGTTCTTTTTGTAAAAGATTTTACTTTTTATTTTTAGAGAGAAGGGAATGAGAGGAGGAGAGGGAGAGAAACATCCATGTGAGAGAGAAACATCGATCGTTGCCTCTTGAATGCACCCCACTAGGGACCAAACCTGCAACCCAGGCGTATGCCCTGACCAGGAATTGAAATGGCGACTTTTCACTTTGCAAGATGATGCCAACCAAGTCACACCAGTCTGGGCCATCTATCTGCTATGTAACCAGTTCCAGAGGCTAGCTATTTCAATTATAAGTTCACTATTTGCAAGGTAGACATTCGTCTCCGTAATACATTATACACATATGTTGGAAATGGAATACGACTCAGCTGTAAAAAATAAAAAAAAGAAGAAGAAAATTTTACCTTTGTGACAGCATGGATGGACCTGGAGTACATTATGCTAAGTGAAATAAGCCAGTCAGAGAACTACAAATACTGCATGATTCACTCATATGTGGAATCTGATGAACAAATTGAACTAACAAGCAAAATACCTAGAGAGTAGGATGACAGCTATGGGGGGTGGAGGGGAAAAGGACTCATGGACATGGACAACAGTGTGGTGATTGCAGGGGGAGGGGGCTCTAAGTGGGATAAATGATAATGGGAAAAAATACAATCAATAATCTTAAACAAAACAAAAACAAAAAACAAAAAGCCCTGGCTGGTACAGCTCAGTGGATTGAGCACCAGTCTGAGAACCAAAGGGTCGCTGGTTCAATTCTCAGTCAGGGCACATGTCTGGGTCCCCAGTGTGGGGTATGTGGGAGGTGTCTACACACTGATGTTTCTCTCTCTCTCTCTCTTTCTCTCCCTTCCTGTCTCTCTAAAAATAAAATAAATAAAATCTTTAAAAAGATAAAATAAAGAAAAAGAAATAAATGTACAAGTTCTGTCTACAAACCAGGGCTCATTTTAACCAGATAACCACCTTAAATAAGACCTCTTCACTACTCTCTGCTTCTATAACTATACTATAATATAATAATATACAGTACTTACTGAAGGGAAAAATATCATTTCCCTTGCCATATTACAAAAACAAAAACAAAAACAATTTAACAATCACAGGGAGAAAAATCCCAGGATGAACAAGTCCTTGTCCTCCCACACTTTATATTCTCCAGACTTTCTGGAGATTAACTTTGTCGTCAGAACTGCAAAATTTTTATCTCCTTAGAAAATTCAATTCCTCACAAGTATTAAACACCATTTTTACGGCTAGGATTTATTGAATGCTTACTGTGTGCCAGATACCATCCTAAGCACTTTAACTCATTCTATCTTCAAAACCCTGAAAGAGAAACACATTCTATTATCATCACCCACCTTTAAAAAGGGAAACTAAGACACAAAGAAGTGAAGTGAGCTGCCAAGGTAACATAACTAGGAAGTGGCAAGAACCAGGATTTGAATCCCAGTAGTCTGACTTCAGAACTTATGTCTAGATCCACTAA
>PVKU01017934.1:0-10250 GCA_004027475.1 Anoura caudifer
ACAAGTATGAAAGACATATGGACAAAAGCTAGGGGGGGTGGAAATGGAAGGGAGCTGGGGAGGGCTGGGGCGGAGGGACGGGATGGGAGTAGAAAACAGAAGACTGTATAAGAACAACAATTAAAATAAAATTTAATTAAAAAAATTATTGAAAATAATTAAAAAAAAAAAAAGTGGGATACTCAACCAATACCATTCATGTCCTTCAAGGGTAGACACCATCCATTTCCTGACAGATTTTGGTTACTTTACAGTACATTCTGGTATTGGTTTGTTTGTTTTTTTGAAATATTTTCCCCAGGGTTTATAGTTAGTGTCTGTCAGAAAGTTGGTCCTGTGGAAGATACTAGTCCGTTACTTAAAGTGAAAGTTCTGTAATTACATTCCTAGTTGTGAATTATTTGATTAATCTCTGCCATTTGACTATATGCATTGTGAGTGTGTACACTTGAATTCAATTAAAAACATTTCCTCCCAAATGCTCATCAACATAAGGAACATTCAAACCCATAGAGAATTTTTGATGAGTTTGTTTGAGTCAAACTGATGGCAATTGCTGGGAAGTAAAATCTCAACGGATTGAGAAATGCTCCAGAGAATGGCAGTTTAACACCTTATTTTATACATTACAATCAAAGGAGGAGGCATAAGGAGGTTACATGAATCCACTGGAGATAGATTAGGGAAGTGGGATAAAGCAAAGGGGAGGGAAACCTCTGGGATTGGATAAAAGGTAAAATGATGGACACACACTTCTTTTACATAGGTGAGTAAAGGATAGTTATCAGTCAACAATTAATGTGATAGCAATAATAATGAAGGGATTTGTGGTCTCAGTTCTGGTGTGTTGGTTCTGCCCAAGAGGTTCAGAAAAAGGGAAGTTACCTTGAAATTACAAAGGTATGTTATCATACATGCGAAAAGACAATAGACAGGTTCACTTAGGTAAAGACTGACCTTTCTTAGAGAAAAATACCAGCCTAGGACATGCCTAACCACCATGAGCTGTTTTTAGTGAATATGTTTTAATTTCAGGCCATCCTTTGTGGTTACTTTAGGTCTCTGAATTTGTAACGCTGCCTCACAGGACTCCCTTGAGCTTGTCAGGTTAATATGTGGACTCTTCTCTTCCACATGCTATTTTATGATAATATGTATTAGGAGTTCCTAGGATGGTGTAGGAAAGCATTTTGGATTATAATCCATATACAAGCTTCAAGATAAACTTTGTTCTGTTTCTGTTTGGATTCAGAACAGGTTGACTCTAAAAATAAAAACAAAGGATTGTTATCAAAGAACTGTGGTCTATTTCAGTTGGAAATTATCCTCAGGACCAATCTGAACTGGTGAATAAACATGATGACTATCAATTGAGAGCCAAGTGGCTCTAAATTCAAGTACTGTTTCTGCCATATCCTGGCAGTGTGACATTGGGCAGGTAGATCCTCTGGATGTCAATACTCTCCTTAGTGAAATGGTGGTAATGATAGTACTGAAACCAGAAAAGATGGCATTTGTGTTGCCTATCTCTGCCAGAACCAATAAACAGAGACAGGGATTGAATCTTTATTGGTGCTTTATTCAGATGGCCAGCAATCTCAGAAGATGGTGGGTTATGTACTCTAACAGACCATCTTAAATTCCATTTTAAACTAACCTTTTTTAAAAGAAGAAGAAAGGGGTAGGTAAGGGGTTTAGAATTCAGGGAAAAGTTAATCAGATAAAGGCTGCAGCATTCTTTTACCTTTGTCCTGGGTGGTGGTCTTTAGCTGCGTCCTGGGTGGTGGGCATCTCACCCTAGAGCACAATGGCTCAGATACCATCTTGATTACTTGCAGTCCCCCTAGGGGATGAATGTGGAACTGTTTATGGTCTCCTGGAGTCAGGGTGGGTCATACCTTCAGTTCCTGGAACAATAGCATTTTACATGCATTGATTACTATACTATTACTGTGCTTACTATACTTTAGTTATTACCTAAACTAAAATTTTCCAACTCTTGAGTCCCGCATCAACACCTTCCATATATTTATATTATATGACTTAATACATGTAAATGGTTTATCACAGTGCCTAGAACATAATCAATGTTCAATAAATTTGAGTCAATATTTTTTAGTCATGGAAAACCTCTGAGTCTCAATTAATTAATCTCTATAATGAAAAGAAAAATATTTACCTTGAGGCAATAATATATGTATAAATGAGGTTATGTTTATGAATTCCTTCAGGCAAGAGGTACTTAAGAATTATTTTTTCTTTCTGCCCATTGCTCTTCCCTTCTAACAATAATAATAACTACAATAATAACATTCTTACAATGCGCCTGGCAGTGTTCTAAGCAGTTTACATGTATTATCTCCTTTAATTCTTATATCAATCTCATGAGATAGGTACTACTATTCTTATTTTCAAGTAAGAAAATTGAAACACAGCATTGCAATAACTTTTCCAGGATCTGTGTGACCTAGTGAGTGGTGAACAATGATTTCAGTTCAGCTTATTCAGCACCGGAGTCTCTGGTTTAAAAACAGTAACTGTTGGTCCTGGCTAGGTAGCTCTGTTGGCCAGAACATTGTCCAAATATGCCAACGATACAGGTTCATTCTCCAGTCAGGGCACATACAAGAAATAACCAATGAATATATAAATAAGTGGAACAACAAATCAGTATTTCTCCCCCCCACCCAATCAATCAATTAAAAAGAAAATCACAATTACAGCTGCCATTTGAAAAGCACTTTCCACACGTTCCATATGCTAGGCCATTTTGAGTGTCTTTCAAACATCATTTCAAATGGTTCTTCTCCACTGGACACAAATCCATGCAATGTTGGATCTGAAATGATTTGGGAAGGCATTGATGAATTCTTATGCCTTGGCCAAAGGTAAAACCACACTACAGATTTTGTAGTGTCATAAATTCCAGAGCCAAAGACTTTTTTTCCTCCCACAATAGGTAGGGTTGACAAGGTAACTTAAAGAGAGTGCGAGTCCCTCCTGTCCAGTTCCCAATTTCCCAGTTGAGCAACTCCTATCTATTCCTTTGGCAGAAGAAGCAGGAAATAAGAGATGGAGAAGTGTGGCAGGTAGGGTAGATGTACAATATTATTGGGAGACTTGAGCAGAGCACACTACCTTAGAAAAAAACAGATCTCAAGTACTTTTCCTGCCTTCTATAGCCTTTGTGACCTTGGACATGTTAGAAAAATCTCTTCAGTAGGCTTCTACAGAGATAAAACATGACCTAACATATTGTCATTGCAGAGCCCAAAGGCCTGAAAGTCATCCTTAATCCCTCTGTTTCTTCATTTCCTCTATCAAAACCATCAGTAAATCCTCCAAATAGTATTTCAAAGTGCCATTCCACATCTGCCCACTTCTCCTGTCTTCCTGTGTCAAGCTTGCCCAAACCACCATCAAAGCTCAGACCATCACAGCAGCCTCCTTGCTGCAGCCCCACAGCTATGCATACCCTTCAACAGTTCTCCTCCACAGGACTGCCAGTGAGCTCTCCCAAATACAAATCCAATCGTTCTGTTTCTGAATCATCTATCTCCCCATACCATTTTATTTTATTTCAAAGTTAAGTAACCAAGGAAATTAGTTACTTATGTATTCTTGAATCATGTCTCTTTTCTCTTAAAATCCTCTCAGGACTCCCCATTGTTCTTCAAGCAGAATCCAAACTCCTTATGGCCAAAATGATTCTCCTTTGTGGTCTGTCTCCTGCCTGTGTTTCTGACCCCAGCCTCACCGTCCCTCACTCAGTAATCTGCCACACCAGCCTTGATCTGTACCCTGACATGTTCAGCTTCCAACCTTTGTACCTGATGCACCTCCTGCCTGGAATACTTTACTCATGGTCTTTGCATGGCTGACTCCTTCAGGTCTCAAAATGCCACTTACTAAGAGAGAATATCCTTAGTCACCACCCCCACACCCAGTCAGACTGTTATATCACCTTGTTTTATTTTCTCCTGGGCACCTGTTACCATTTGAAATTCTCTTGTCCATTTAATTGATTTTTTGCTTGTACTCTTCTGCCTTCCTATCATGGGACTATAAACTCCTTGGGAGCAGTAACCTTGTCTGACATGTTCAAAGCAATATCCATGCCTAGAGGGTGGCCATTAGATATCTAGTGAACAGATGAATGCACTGTAGGTTTGTTATAAAGTTAAGGAGGGTAATGGGTTTAAAATATTCAGGAGACTTGGCTACACAGTCACACTGAGAACTAGTCTGATAGAGTCTCTGTCACATTTTGATATTACCATTTCCATACATGGTTTCCAGGACTATTGAGTCAGGGAAAGACAGTATAGAGAACTCACACCTGCCCTGAAATGCCAGGGCAGGTGTGACCAGCAGTGACATGTGTCACTTTCAACCAAGGTTCACTGACCAGAACTGGAATTCAGTGGCTTCATTCTTACTATAAGAGAGGCCTGGCAATGAAAGGAAAGTGTGCATAAAATCTTCAGAGAGTTCTATTATCTCTACCATATACCCATTGTTATAGGTGAGAAAACAGGCAAAGAGGGATTAGAAACTTTTTTCTCCATGTCACAGAACTGGCAACTGGCAAAACCTGGACTGAAACCCAGGCTTCCTGGCCCCAGAGCCTGTCTTCTTGACCCCAACACTGATGTTACAATTCCATACAGCAAACAAATCCACTGACATCCAGAGAGTATCCCATGGGCTTTTCTTCCTGTCCCTATTCTCTTCCCCAAAATGACTGCTTTTCCTGCTGGAATAACAGAGTTTGGGGCCAGTCAAGATGAACTGAATCTCTGGGAAATCGAAACCCAAGGCTCTGCCACCCAGCCTGACTGATTGCATTGCCACAGTGGACAGCGGAGCAGAATGCATTGACAAGATTTTTTGACTTGCTGAAAGATGCTGAACTAGTGAAGTACAAGGATCAGATCAAGAAGATGAGAGAGGGTCCTTCAAAGAATATGGTCAAGCAGAAAGCCTTGCGGGTATTAAATCAAAAGCGAATGTACAAGCAGCAGCAGGACAATCTCACCCAACAGTCATTTAACATGGAACAAGCCAATTACACCACCAGTCACTGAAGGATACCCAAACCACAGCTGATGCTGTGAAACTGGGAGTAAAGGAAATGAATAAAGCATACAAGCAAGTGAAAATTGACCAGATCGAGGATTTACAAGACCAGCTAGAGGATATGATGGAAGATGCAAATGAAATCCAAGAAGCACTGAGTTGTAGTTACGGTACCCCAGAATTAGATGAAGATGACCTGGAAGCAGAGTTGGATGTACTGGGTGATGAGCTTCTGGCTGATGAAGACAAGTCTTACTTGGATGAACCAGCATCTGCATCTGCAATTCCAGAAGGTGTTCCCACTGACAGAAAGAATAAGGATGGAGTTCTGGTGGATGAATTTGGATTGCCACAGATCCTTGCTTCATAGACTTGCATCATTCAAGTACATGGTGTAAAATAAATACTTATTCTGGGACTAGGAAATATTTATCTTTCCAAATTTGCCATAACAGATTAAGGTTTCTTCCCTTTCTTTAAAGGAAGTGTTCATTACACTGCACTCCACCTCCCCACCCCATTAAGAAACTCAATGTTTGGGGGATGCTTTCTTTGTACTAAACTTTTATTCTTTTTCTCTTATGAAAGACTAATTTAGTAGGTATATATGATTTCATTCCTTACTAATAATTTGAAAAGAAACCAAGGAAATGGGACTTTTTAGATTTTATGACACTATAACTCCATAATCTCAAATTGACCTGATAAATTGATAAGGCAGATGAGCTTACTGGGACTGTTCATCTTATGATTCAAAATAATTTTCTATTGTGGTATTATAGGTTGGTGTAGGGGACGGGTTTGATTTGGTCTGGCAAATGTGTCTCAGCTCTGTATGGAAAACCTACAGAAGCAAGGTGATGGGCTGCTGGAGCCAGACCTTCAAACCAAGTTTTCCTATGGGAATCAGGCCTAGAAAATGCATATAGACTGTTATGGCTTGCTTTTGCTAAGAGCCCCTCACCCTTGTCTGAAACGGTAGATGTGTATTGCCTGTCTTCAAGGTAATTTCCAAAGCCTATGTAAGTTTTCCCAAGGACAGAGCTAATCAGCTCACTGCCTTTCCCTTCTGCATGTGTTACTTTCATTTCCTTGATTGTACCTAAAATGTAGACAATAATATTCTGTATAATAGATAATAAATCCTTCTTTGATATAAGACGCAAGAAAAACAATAAAAGCCTGTCTAGGCAAGGGTTGGGGCGCTCTCCTCTTGAGAGAGTGGCCGTGCCATCCCTTTTTCTCCACAGGACTGCTGTAGTCTGCTCATTTGTTCTCATCTTCAGTCACAACAGGTGGACTCTGCTGGCCGGAGTCTGCCACATTTGGCGCCCAGGAACAGGGACCCAGAGACTACAAACCACAGTTGTGGCCAAAACACCAACTTGGTTGGAACGTGCACATCAGCCCAGGTAAGGGCCAATGACCCTGAGTGCTTTTCAGTAAGGTCGTAGGGTGTGTTGTATTTCAGAGAAAAAGGGTATTTTTCCAAGGTCACCCTCTCTTGCGACCACACTCTCTTTAATAAGCAGAAGCCTTGCTCTTTCTCTGGCAATCGCCACACTTTGAGGGCATGGGTCAGGTAGTTAAGAGCCACAAGGGCACCACTGCTGGAAGTCACATGTGACAGGATAAGTTGGGACGTGGACCAGGACACTAGGTTTCCTGCCAACTGTGAGCAAAAGTCCATGCAATGAGAGGCACACTGTAAAAACATCCACAAGCCCAACCCCACCCAATCAGGTTTTAGGCTTGGGAGAGAGAGCAATGAATTTTCCTTTCAATAACTTTCTTCCTTACAAGTGCCTCTGTGCATTCTTTCTTTAAAAGCTGCTTTTTGCAGCCCTTTTGATTCTGTCTTTTCCTTCTACCCTCCTATAAACAGAAAAGCAGATAGTAAATGAGTGTTTCGGTTTCAACTGCACTCCAAAGATTGCTTTTAGACCTCCGTGTTAGTTACAAGGTTACTTATGAGTGTCTCAGTTTCTTGCTGAAGCACCGAAGATAAGAGGCATTCCTCCTTCCAGCTTGAGATCTCAGGAGTTCCTATGTGAGTAGGGGCCTTGTGGAAGTGTCTGGGGTCAATCCCCCAGATGTGCAGGGGCCTCACCAGGAATTCCAATCACAGTAATTTAACTCTCAGCTTGGTCAGGGAGTGCACTATAAAGGTTGGTCACCTGGAGCTTTGAGCCCCTCTCGAAATTTTAAATGTGTGGGGAAAAACCTGAAACCCATAAGCAGGGTTAGGGTACCCTGCATAACAGGCAGCCCTCCTCGACTGTCTCCCACCAACAGTACATTTTGACCCACCACACAGTACCCCCCAATAGCTAATTAGCTAGGGTTTAGCACAGGCTGCGGAATCTGAAAGGGCAAAATCGAAAGTAAAAAAGTAGCCTTTTAACAACAAGAACAGGCTCTAATTTGTCTAAAGAGCAGGAAGTCTACCTGCGTGTGTTACAGCAGCTCCTCTGGGGAACGGGATGTGAGATGAAAGAACAGCATCTTATTCAGCTTTTACAAACTATAAAAGAATGTTAACCTGCTTTTCCTGATAAGAGAACCTTAGATATTAAGGTTTGGGAAAAAGCAGGTAACAAATTAAAAGCTTTGCGGGATAGTGGATTTCCTATCAGAGTTCAGAATTTACTAACTTGGGGACTAGTTCTCATGCCCATATGGACTAAGAAAAAGGAGCTAGTTACAGAGAAGGATACGGAGTCTAGTTCAGATGAAGAAGTCATATATGATGCAGCAGGAGAGCAGGCCACGAACGTTCTGCCTACAGCCCCACTGGAGAACCTGCTTCGTAGTCACTGCTCCTTATCTCAATTCTGGGAGCATTCTTCCCCACAAGATCAGTCACCACCAAGAAAGCCAGGAAATTCAGACGGATACCCTGTTGGGGCTATAAGACAATACCTTCAGCAGGCAGTGGAGGCATGTATTGACTCTTTTGATCACCTCTAAGAATCTGTTGACAAGCAAATAGATAATGACAGAGCAGCTAAAGCTCTTTTGTGGCAGCTAGCTTATGGAAATGCTAACAAGGACTGCAGAGCCATTATTGGACCCCTGTGGACTACCACCAAAGACGTCAATGAGTTTATCAAGGCTTGCCAAGATGTTGGCACACAGCAGCATAAGGCCTCTCTCTTAGCTGCTGCAATTAAGGGAGATTCCAAATGTTATAATTGTGGAAAGCCTGGTCACCTGCTCAAGGACTGATTGTCCACACCAAGAGAGGGAAAAGGTCATTAAAAGCTTCCCCCTTAAGGATTGTCTGCTCTATGGCAGAGGCAGGCATTGGGCAAGGGAATGTCGCTCCAAGCTTAACAAAAATAACCAACCGATTCAGGGAAATTTCCAGGGAGGTGTCTGCTCCAGTGCTCCCAACACTAATTGGAGCTTTCAGAACAACAACCAATATCAGGGAATTCAAAGAAGTGCACAGTTTCCGACCTTTGTGCAGCCACCCGAGGAAGTGCAGTGCTGGACTTGGTCACCACTGATGAGCTCATCTTAAAGGAACAGGATCAAATAATTGTAGCTCCCACTGGTGTTTGGGGACCCCTACCCCCAGGAACAGTAGGTCTAATTTTAGGAAGATCCAGCATTATTACCAAAGGCATCTTTGTTCAGCCAGGAGTCACTGACTCAGATTATAAGGGAGAAATTAAAATCATGCTTAAAGAGTCTGGCTATCATATTATACCTGCTCAAACGTGCATTGCCCAGCTGCTCCTCCTCCCCTATGTGATCTCAGAGACTCAGAATGCAGTGAGGGGAAAGGGAGGCTTCAGCGGTACAGACAATCAGTCAGTTTTCTGGACAGAATTCATTAAGTGAAATAAGCCAATCTTACAAATAAAAATAAAGAATAGCACTTTTCATGGTCTCATAGATACTGGAGCTGATATCTCTGTTATCTCAAATCAGTTTTGGCCTCCTGAATGGCCTTTGAGAGACAGTGGAATAGCTGTTACAGGAGTTGAAGAATTTCTCAACCTCAACTCAGTGTGTGGCCTCTTAGACATTATGGGTCAGAGGGACAGGTAGGGAGAATTCAACCATATGTTCTGCCTATGCCCTTAATACCTGGGGAGGTGATCTCCTCAGTCAATGCGGGATGCGGATCTCTCTGCTGCATTTTCCCTAGTGGCCACTGCTCTTATAACTCCCCTACTGCTTACTTGGCTCTCCAATGCACTGGTATGGGTTGATCAGTGGCCACTTAAAGAAGAATTGTAGGAGAAAAGTCAACTAGGACAAAGTGACCCAGAAGAGGGACCGGGAACTGGGAAAGAGTTTTATTTAGGTTACTTAGAAACCACAAAACTGTCGGGCTTTGGTTAGGTAGTCATAACTTCTGCTTTGGCTTCTGTACACCCAGCTTCCGATAAGGACACCACAAGGCTAGAGTTATTTTCGCATCAGCTTCTGTACCTCCTGCTTTTGCCACGTAGGATATGGCATCCAGAGAGCAATAAAAGCCCTGCCCAGCCAAGGTTCGGGGCCCAGAATTTGGAGACTGCCTCCTCTGGGTCCGAGCATGTAATAAAGCCTCACTCCGTCACCCCAATTGCACCAGAGTCATTATTTTCCGAATTATTTTCTGTAACAGAATGACTTAAACAGACCCATTTTTTAGTCAAACAAGTAAAAGCAGGTCATATTGAACCCTCTAACAGTCCATGAAACATGCCTATTTTTGTTATACCAAAGAAATCTGGCAATTGGAGGCTTGTTCATGATCTAAGGAAAATTAATGAATCCTCCAGCCTAGGGGCCCCAACAGCCAGGGGCCCCTAATCCAGCTTGTATTCCTAAAGATTAGCCGCTGGTTTTTTTTTTTTCTTTCTTAAAATATTTTATTTATCTTTAGAGAGAGGTGAAGGGAGGGAGAAAGAGCGGTAGACAAACATCAGTGTCTAAGAGATACATTGTTTGCTTCTCATTGATCAGGTGCCTCTCACATGCCCCCAACTGGGGACCTGGCCCACAACCCAGGAAGTGCCCTGAATGGGAATCGAACCGATGACCTTTCGGTTCACAGGCCAGCGCTCAATCCACTGAGCCACATCAGCCAGGGCAGGCCCAAGCTATTTTCCCTTTCTATTTCTTCCTTCCTTCCTTCCTTCCTTCCTTCCTTCCTTCCTTCCTTCCTTCCT
>PVKU01017935.1:0-10249 GCA_004027475.1 Anoura caudifer
CCTGGAGGTTCCTAAGCCTCTCCTCATTTTTTTGAATTCTTGTTTCTTCCTTGTTTTCTGTTTGGTTGGTTGTTTCTTCCTTCTGGTCCACTCTATTGATTTGAGTCCCAGTTTTCCTCCCATCACTATTGGTTCCCTGCGCGTTTTTCTTCATTTCACTTAGTGTAGCCTTCATTTGTTCCTCTAGTTTGTGACCAAAGTCAACCAATTCTGTGAGCTTCCTAATCCCCAGTGCTTTGAACTGTGCATGTGATAGATTAGCTACCAGTGCTTTGAGCTGTGCATCTGATAGGTTGGCTATCTCTTGGTCACTTAGATAAATTAGCTCTGGGGCTTTGATCTGTTCTCCCATTGAGACATTTTTTTTTTTTTTTTGGTCTGGTCTCAGCTGTAGTGAGGGGTGGAGCCAGGGCAGGGCAACCCAATCACAGAGTTGTGACACTGTATGTGGGGGTGGGGTCTGAGAGGGAACAATGGCGCTCTTCCGTTCTCTCTGGGATTCCAGTCCCCTCTGCCGCTTTCCCCAAGCAAACTGGGCCCTTCTGGTGCTGATTTCTGTGTAGGTGGGCCTGCGTATGTTCTAGGACCCTGTGGGTCTCTCCAACCAACTCTCCTGTGAGGCTGGTATTCTCTCCCAGCACTTCAATTCCCACAAGTGTTTTCAATCGGTGCCTCTAGGCTCCACTTCCTGGCTCCAGGGCCCTGCGCTTCGAAGTTCATCCTGCTGCCCATTTTCATCTGGTTTATCTGTGCGCGAATGTGTGACTGTGGTCAGCCACCTTATGCACCTCACTTGGTCTGCTTGTTGCCTCCCCGTGCTCGGCAGCCACCGCCTGTGTGCCTGGGGTGTGCCAACCACCACCTGCTCACCTGGGACCACCAGCCACCGCCTTTTCCTGCCTCTCCGCCAGCTACTGACTCCGCCTCTCTTACCGGTCTGGGTGAATCATTGTCGGACTTCCGTACAATTCAATTTTCTATCTGTTCCAGGTTTTTTTGTTCTATATTTTTGTTGTACTTAATCTTGGTTGTGAGAGGAGGCACAGTGTGTCCACCTATGCCTCCATCTTGGCCAGAAGCCCAAGTATTGGTCTTTCTGTGGCTGGTTCATTTCACTTAACATGAATGTCCTCAAGATTCATCAGTGTCCCATACTGTAGAATTTCCTTCCTTTTTATGGTGAATTGTGTTCTGTTGTGTATGTATACCTCATTTTCCTTATCCATTCATCTGTCAACAGACATTAGGAAGTTTCCATATCTTGTCTATTGTGAATAGTGCTACAGTGAACATAAGACTGCTAACATCTCTTTGAGATCCTGGTTCAATTCTTTCGGATACCCACACATGGGATTGCTGGATCATATGGTAGTTTTACTTTTAATTTCTTGAGAAACTTCTATATTGTTTCCATATCAGCTGCACTATTTTGCATTTCCACCAAGAGTGTGCAAAGGTTTCAATTATCCACATCTTCACCAACACTTATCTTTTGCTTTTTGGATAATAGCCATCCTAACAGGTGTGATGTGATATCTTATTGTAGTTTTTATTTTCATTTCCCTGATGATTAGTGAGCATTTTATTATTAGTTAGCAATTATTGAGTGGTTTTTCCTATACCTATACCTGTTGTCTATTTGTATGTCTTCTCTAGAAAATAGCTGTTCAAATTTTGGCACATTTTAAAATCAGATTATTTGCTTTTTTACTATTGGGTTGTATGAGTTCCTTATATATTTTAGAAATTAACCCCTTACAATACATATTGTTTACAAACATTTTCTTCCATGCTATAGGTTGCCTTTTCACTCTGTTGATTGTTTTCTTTTCTGTGCAGAAGGTTTAATGTAGCTTCACTTGTTTACTTTTGCTTTTGTTGCGCCTGCATTGGTGTTATATCCATGAGATCATTGCCACAACCAATCTGATGAAGCTTTTCCACCCTGTTTTCTTATAGGGTCCTTACAATGTTAGTTTTTACATTTTAAGTCTTTAATTCATTTTGAGTGGATTTTGTCAATGGTGTGAGACAAGGATCCGCTTTGATTCTTTTGCATGTAGGTAGTTTTACTGACACCATTTGTTGAAGAGAGTAGCCTTTCCATGTTGCGTATTTCTGGCAACCTTCTCAACGATAAATTGACCTGATGTAGATGCAAGGATTTATCTCTGGGATGTCTATTCTATACCATTGGTCTTTATGTCTGGATTGATGACAGTACCATACTGTTTTGATTACTGTAGCTTTGTAATATAGTTTGACACCAGAAACTGATATCTCCAGCTTTGATCTTCTTTCTCAAGATTTATATTTGATGCTGTGGCTATATAAATAGGTTTTGTTATTGGAACTAAAGTACGCTGATAAAGACAAATTTGAGATATAGAGCTTAAAATTGTTCTCTAAACTTGAATAGCAATTTTCAGTTGTCATTCCTTATATATCTTTAGCTCTCATGGGGATGAAGGCTGTATAAGGGGCTATCAACTCTATCCATTATTAAAATCTTTTCTAGTCATTATCAAAATTCTCTCTCTTTTCCTGATGCCCTTTCCTCCTTCTCCTCCAAATATTTTCTGTAGATCATGTGGTTCCTGAATATCTGCATGGACCTATGACGGCATCACTCTGACTTTAATTCCTGAATTTCTCCTGGTTCTTTTGAATGCCAACCTAATGGTCTCCTGGAACTTGGGCTTCCAGCGCTGCTTTTCCCTCTAGCATCTGTGTTCTTGACCTTGGCTCTTTGTGAGTGGGTCCTGATTCTCAGAATGAAACAATCTGTCTATTCCTTTCAATCTCCAGCCACTCTCTTTCCTAGAAGATTGTATAAATGAGGTCCTGGCTATAGGCTCTCACCAGAAAACTCTATAGTTATTCAGTCACCTTCCACACAAACTAACAGCTTTGAGAGTTCAGATGGAAGCTGTAGGAACACAGAATCACCAACCACCAGTACTTTCCCCAGGCCTGCCTTACTAAAGAGCTTTGACAGAATCCCCCTACCTATCCCACTGAAGGAAATTGTCTGTACTACTTGAAAATTGACATCCCAGCCACCACTCCTTAAAGGGAAAACCTGTGGACCCTAACCAAGATTTGCAAGAAGAGAAGGACCCTGCTGATGCCATTATTTCAGCTTGAGGGAAAAAAATAGACTGGTATATCTTGGACTTTTACCAGCTTTTGACACTTCTGCTGTTAGCAGAAATCAAGTCTATTCTTACAGATTCAACAAGGCTCATGGTATTTTTAGAGCATTTGGCCAGAGTTCTTAAACAGATAGTCTTGTTATTTGGCTGCCTGTCTGGACCTTGTATTTCTTGCTTTGCCTTGTTCTATAATATCTGCTTATCTGACCATCTTTTTTACTCTTTGTATGTGAAGGGGAATATTGATTGAAAGGGAAATCAATTATATTGTAGAACATTAAGTTAAGTAATTAGTATATAAAAGTGTATGTGGTTAAAAGCCTGCAAAGGTGTAAAATGTGGTTATATGTGTGGAAATATTTGGTATTTTATTTTAGACATTAGAGTTGGAAGAAATATACTGTATTAAATTAATGAACTTAGTTTAACATAAATTAGTAAGATAAATAAGTTTATAAGTGACCTAAAGAGAAAGAGGCTGTAGAGTATTTGCATTCTTGAAATTATGGCAGTGGAATAAGCCAAGAACATGTTTAGACTACAACCAGGTGGATCTGAGGGTTCAGCTAATGCAAAACTGTTCAGCTACCACTTTTCATTGCCTCAGATACAAAAGCTCTATTCCCCTCTCCACATGACATTTTAATGACTAAAACCATGTAGAAATGGGGTAGATAAAATTATAAATAAATGATTAATAGTTACTAGCCTTGTGAACTTTACTTTGGAAAAGAAATTGTGAAATTTGAGTAGAATGCGAAATGCAAGATAATGTAAGACTTGCATGATTTGAAAGATATACTAAGTTGACATACTCAAAAATGTCTTGGAGATGACAGTTATCATCTCTCCTGCAAACATAAGGTAGTAAATTCACATGGCCTCCCCGTTCTGTCTTAGACATTGCAGCATGAAGGGGGACTCTCAATGCAGCAGGGTAGGGAAGTTGGCTTATCACTTAGAAGAATAAGGAATCTTGCACTTTAAAATTATTCTCTAAACTCAACATTTTTTCAGTTGTCACTGTGTCTGCAGGCCTCAGAAAGTTGTACAAGCTATTGGAAATTCTTTGTAATAATAGCTGCTTTCTTAAGCAACAAGTTTCGACAAATAATGTCAGTGGCAGATGGTATAATGAAAAGAGCCTGGCCTTTAGAGGCAGTCAAAATTGGGTTCCAATTAGGGCTCTGTCACTTGCTGGTGGCATTAGGTTGAGCAAGTTATTTAACTTCTCTGAGCTGTTAGAAGTTACAGTGAGATTTGATACACGAGCTGGAGCTGAGAGTGAAAGTTCTCTGCTTGTTATATACTATACTATTCTCTTAGCTACCTCCAAAAATGTATCTAATCAAGTAAGCCATCAGCAGACAGCTTGCAAAATTAAATGAACTCCACTTTTCAGTTTCTGGTTGGAGAATATAAATGTGGGGAAGAGAATAAGCTCTTAGCTGAAAGCAAAAGAGCAGTTTAACCATGTGTGTGTGAACTAGCATAAACTAGCAGGATTTAAGATAGTTGGAACATCTTAATGCACTATACTCCAGATAATTTGTTTGCATTGGATGCCTATAGGAGAAATTCTTTCTGTTTGACACTTAAACATTTGTATTCTTCCCCCAAGATATCTTAAGAGATAAATAAGGTAAATTACAAAGCACATACTGGCTTTAATAAAAGATAGCAGTTGTCTTCAAAGTACATAGTTTTTTCTTAGCTTACACATTATAACAGAGAAAACACAGGCAATTTTATAGTCTTTTATAAATAATGCTCTTATAAAATAAAGTAAGCATTTAAATATGTTTCTTATTTACAGTTCACCAGGACATGCTTATAGCTTCTCAAGTTTATCTAAAATAAGAGATAATATATATATCAACATTTTTGATGAAATGATTATTGAAAAACATGAGGTAAGGTAAAATAATTATAATGTTGAAATAATTCTAAGGTCAGATTGAATGAAGTATAGAACACTGATGCAATATCTTTTTCTAACATTTTCTAAAAAGGATTTGGGGCAGCTTAAAATAAAACCAGACATATAACAAGTCAGTTCAAAAATAGTAGAGATCATAAACCATATATAGTAGGAAGAGAGATAAATATACCAAGAATTTAGAGAAGTAGTTTTCTGCAATTGAACATTACAATAAAATGTGAGCTTCTTGGTGGCCAAGAAAGAAAGATAAGCAAAAATGGATTGTATATTTCTCACGGTCTGATCAAAGAAAATATACTGCTTCTACAGGAAAGACCAAATGATTCCCAAAAGGCAGTTTTATTCAATCAATTTTTTAAAATTATTTAACATCTTTCTTGTACATATATAAAAGTTCCCAACACAGTGCCTAGTGCCATAGCAAGCTCTATAATAAATGTTAGTTTCCTTTCTACTGAAGTTGTCACTAAAAGTGTAAAGACGTGTATCTATTACCTTCTCTCTTGGGGCTCTGATTAAGCTTTAATATGAATGTCTAACAAATTCTATGGCAACACTATTGAAGGTGCAATTAATTCTACATGGAGGGATTGGGGATCAGCCTCCAAGAAATTGAACTAGACCTTGAACTATGGTTCAGGAATGAGCATTCTATAAGAACTACTGACAAACATAAAGGCAATGTTTTGCAATCCAGGAGCTACAGACATAGTCTTATGAAAACATTTTCTATCAACTCTCAATAAAGTCTGAGGGTAAAATATTAAACAGTAGTTTGGTAATGGCTGTTCTTAAAAAATTTAAACTCAATATAGTTTTCTGATTATCTCAACTGGCAAAAAGTAGAGCTTAGAAACCCCAAAAGAATGCCTTACAAACTTTTCTGTCATAAGTGAATTATCTCAATGATTGTTTGACCAGACAAGAAAAAGCTAAAGGAGTTCATTATAAGCATTACAAGAAATGTTAAAAAAAAAAAAAAAAAACCAAACCATTTTGAAGAAAAAGAAGGGGGGAGGGGAGGAGGAAGAAAGAAGAAAAGAACAGAGTTAAAAGAATAAAATGCCAATAAATATGTACCTATCAATAATCACTTTAAATGCAAGTGACTTAAATGCTCCAACCCAATGTTAGGACACAAAACAAGTTTCAGTAAATTTAAGAAGATTGAAACCCTCTCAAGCATCTTTTCTGACCACAGTGGTATGAAACTAGAAATAAATCACACACAAAAAAAACCCCCTGTAAAACACACAAAGACATGGAGGCTAAATAACATGTTACTAAACGATGAATGGGTTAACAACAAAATCAAGGAAGAAATCAAAAGATGCCCTGAAACAAATGAAAACGAGAACACAACAACCCAAAATCTGTGGGACACAGTGAAAGCAGTCCTAAGAGGGAAGTTCATAGCATTAAGGTCCTATCTCAAGAAACAAGAAAACTCTAAAATAAACAATCTAACTTTACAGTTAAAGAAACTAGAAAAAGAAGCGCAAAGTCCAAAGTGAGTAGAAGAAAGGAAATAGCAAAGATTAGAGCAGGAAATGAAATTTTTTGGCCCATAATTATCTTACCACCCAGTCTATGAGAGGCGGGCAAGAATATAAGCCAGGCCTTTCCTTTTTTTAAATAGTATGCCAACATTGTCACACATAAGCCTGATACCTAAAGCATATGGATTTTACTCAATAACAACAGAAAGCCAATGCTCGAGAGAAACATGCTGATGTAAAGGAAAGTGGTTTATTCAGACACCAGCCATCTGGAAAATGGGGGACTCATGTCTCAAAGCCCAACTCAACATCTCAGTACAGGCAGAAGTTTTTATAAAGAGGGAAATAGGAAGTAGAACAAGGAGGTCACGAGAGGGGGTTGAAAAGTTCTCTGCATGAAGGCAAGCACAGTCCATTCTGATAAGGCAGGTGATGGTCTGTGTGTGTCGTCCTGGTTTAGTCATCCTGGCTTCATGTCACCCTGGCTTCACACCTTCCTGGCTCCAGTTATTTGTCTTCTGGTTTGTTGAAGCAGTAGTTCAGACAACATTTGCCACAGTAATGTCTGTCAAAGTGGCAGGCCATGAAAACTCCAAGACCAGTCCTGACTGGGTGTCTCAGGTGGTCGGAGTGACATCCTGTACACCAAAAAGGTTGCAGGTTTGATTTCTGGTCAGGGCACATACTTAGGTTACATGTATAAGAGGCAACTAATCAATGTTTCTCTCTCACATCGATGTTTCTCTTTCTCTATCCCCCCAATCTATCTCTCTATCTACCTTCCTTTCTCTCTAAAATCAATGATAAAATATCCTTAGGTAAGGATTAAAAAAACAAAAAAACTCCAACACCACATTCATTTGAAGGGCATTTTCATAAAGGTGACTGATTTTGCCTTTCTCATCCACCTTATAGTATTTCAGGACAGCCAGCTTAACTTTCTCTTGTGATTATCTTGGGAGTGGTATAAGACTTCTTCCTTTTCTTAGCACCAACATGAAGTCTCGACACAAGATGAAGAGTGGACTTCTTTGTGAATGTTGTAGTCAGACAAAGTATGTCCACCTTCCAGTGGCTTGCCAGCAAAAAATGTCTTTGCTGATCAGGAAGACTCTCTTATCCTGGATCTTGGCCTTTACATTTTATATTATTGGGTTGGCCAAAATGTCCATTTAGTTTTTTCCATAAAATAAAGGACACATTTTTCATTTTTACCAATAACTTTATTGATTTGGATATTTTGAGTATGTGTATGGCTATCTCTGGGATGGTATAACACTGATTGTTCTCAATTAATTTCTCAATTTGATTGCTATCAACTTCAACTCGTCTGCCAAACCATGGCGCATCATCCAGCAAGAAATCTACAGCACAAAACTTTGCAAATGACTTTTGACACATTCAATCAGTTACAGCACCTTCTCCATACACTGTCCACAAATCTTTTTTTGCGTTTCAGTTGTGTTTCTACCTTTCTTGAAATAAGGAAGCATAGTACACCAAAAATGTTGCTTTATTCCTCCATCTTCAATATTAAAATAGCTACACAAAAATTCACAAATTTTGATACATTTTTTAAATGCACGCTTATATGAAAACTGCATATACACAATACAATCTAACAAAGTTGTTTCAAATGAAGTTAAAGACAACTATGCACTACTAGAGCCATCTTATGGAAAAAAAAAACACACACACACACAAATTTTTTGGCCAACCCATTGTATCCAAGGGTCTAGCCCTGAGAGATATGGCCTCTGTGTAAAAATGTTCATGAGAATCTGCATTATGAGGGTAGATCCACCACAGATGGTGGGTGGGAAAGCAAGAGCACCATGCTGGCCAACAGGGCTTCCCAGAACCCCAGCTAGAGCCTATTCCTACATCCTTTAGTGTGTTCTTTAGTATATTTTTAAAGTTTGCCGCACTGAGCATATCTACTATAGGAAAAGTATTACATTAAAAGTGTAAATAGCCATTCATATGTCATAAACTCCACAACTGGTCATTATTTTTCTTTAAATAGTCAATTATGTTTTAAAGAAATTAAAAACTGAGAAAAGTATCTTTTTATTTACCCTTTGGTTTCTTTTTAAAAGAAAGAGAATGATTTTTTATACTTACCTATAAGTTTGTCAAATTATTCATCACATGATATAAAGTAAATAATAGAAAATTATTTTAACAGGATCACTGCTCCAGGAACTACAGTGGCCATTCATATATAAGAAATAATTGGCTTGGATCTATTGTATTCCCTTTCTCTGCTCTTCTGCAACAATCTGAGGTAATAGAAAATGATTCTTTGTTGATTATTCTAAGTTTTTACCTCTAGCCAATAGAAACATTGTCTCATCTCTCTGAATTAGATTCTGTGGTTGGCAGATTGTTGTGTCTGTTAAAAGTGATCTTTTGAGAGCCATTGGGTTGTTGGAGTGTTTGAAAGTTTTAGCTGTCTTTAGAACAGAAGATACCCACAAATCTATTTCTTAAAACTTTGAAGTGTATATTAATACAGATGGCACAGCTAGCCTTGGGTCTTTAAGCAACATTTATATTTGGATATAACTTTTTAAAAATTATATTTTATTGATTATGCTATTACAGTTGTCCCATTTCTCCCCCATCATTCCCCTCCACCCTGTACACCCACTCCCACCACATTCCCCCCTTTAGTTCATATCCATGTGTCATAAGTTCTTTAGCTTCTACATTTCCCACACTATTCTTGCCTTCCCCCTGTCTATTTTCTACCCACCATCTATGCTACTTATTCTCTGTCCCTTTTCCCCCTCTCTCCTCCTCCCACTTCCTTGTTGCAGACCCTCCATGTGATCTCCATTTCTGTGGTTCTGCTCCTGTTCTAGCTGTTGGCTTAGTTTGCTTTTGTTTTAGGTGTGGTTGTTAATATCCGTGAGTTTGCTGTCTTTTTACTGTCCTATTTTTTAGCTTCTTTTTCTTAGATAAGTCCCTTTAACATTTTATATAATAAGGGCTTGGTGATGATGAACTCCTTGAACTTGACCTTATCTGAGAAGCACTTTATCTTCCCTTCCATTCTAAATGAAAGTTTTGCTGGATAGAGCAATCTTGAATATAGGTCCTTGCCTTTCATGACTTTGAATACTTCTTTCCAGCCCCTTCTTGACTGCAAGATCTTTTTTGAGAAATCAGCTGACAGTTTGATGGGAACTCCTTTGTAGGTGACTGCCCCCTTATTCCTTGCTGCTTCTATAATTCTCTCCTTCATTTTAATCTTGGCTAATGTAATGATGATGTTCCTTGGTGTGTTCCTCCTTGGGTTCACCTTCTTTGGGACTCTCTGAGCTTCCTGCACTTCCTGGAAGTCTATTTCCTTTGCCAGATTGGGGAAGTTCTCCTTTATTATTTGTTCAAATAAGTTTTCTACTTGTTGCTCTTCCTCTTCCCTTCTGGTACCCCTATAATTCAGATGTTGGGACGTTTCAAGATGTCCTGGAGGTTCCTAAGCCTCTCCTCATTTTTTTGAATTCTTGTTTCTTCCTTGTTTTCTGTTTGGTTGGTTGTTTCTTCCTTCTGGTCCACTCTATTGATTTGAGTCCCAGTTTTCCTCCCATCACTATTGGTTCCCTGCGCGTTTTTCTTCATTTCACTTAGTGTAGCCTTCATTTGTT
>PVKU01017936.1:0-10248 GCA_004027475.1 Anoura caudifer
TCCTGGGAACATTCACCATCCCCTTGAGCCTCCATTTGCCTCTCTGAAAGTGGGTAGTTAAATAAAATTTGTGTAATCTTTAGTTGGATTAATTGTATCAGCCATGGCCAGGGAATACTTGGTGCTTTGTTGTGCATAATATACTGATGGAAATACTGTGCTTCTTCATATTTATAACTTTCCACTTTGTCATGAGAAGTCCCATGCTTCTTCCTCACTGGCCTGTAGACATTCAGACCTTGGAAAATCACCTGGAAAGCAACCTGTTAAGAAATTATATCTGCTACTTTTCTTGTCATTCATTTTGTCCCCCTTGTGGCCAGATTAAGAATCTCTGGGGCTACAGTGAAGCCCCAGACTAATCAGATATTTCCTACAAAGTTAGATGGAGTTTACTTATTCAAATATACACACACAAATACACACATATAAGTGTGTATATATATTTTATGCTAGCTGCAGGCACTTTCTGTGGCACATTATAACTCATGAAAATAATGTACACCACTCTGGATCTTCAGTTTTAGTAGAAATGTAGAGAAAATAGGCATCATATGGTTCTCTTCTCCATATAGCATTGATGGTATCATTGGAGTCTTCTATGCATCTGGAGGGTTTTTCCTAATGCTGCCCGTAATGATGGATCATAAGAACATTTCACAATGTGATTAAGCTTTGACTTTACAAAAAGGGCCTCATGTTAACACAGAGTATGTGCTGGAAAGAAAGCCCTGCATTGTGAGTGAGGATGTCCTTGTCAAAGTCTAGATTCTGTACAAGTCTACCTTATGACATGGACTGTATTTATCCTTTCCAGTGTAGCTGTTGATTTTGTTCCTGTGCCTCCACACTCAAATTTGTCATTACCATCCTGCACCAACCAGTTTATGAGGCCAGAGTCTCTGAAGTTCAGCTCCACAAAGAGTGTTGTTCAAAATATTATGAGTTCCCTGAGCAGAATATTCCTATTTCACCCACATTTTTCTGAACTCTGAGTTTTTCAGCTACAGTTTAAAAAAGAAATTGAAGGGCAATGTGTCTAGAAATTTCATGTTAGAATCTTGAAACAGCTTCAGAGTACAGAAGTTGCATTTTGCCCCTTTCATCTCTAACAGTGTGATTGTAAAATGCACTTATCTCAGAAGCCTGCCTTGAGAGTTAAATGTGGAATAAAATGGTTAAATAATAATAGTTTTATTTTAAAGTACTGAGTTTTAGTAATATTACTAAGATAATAATGGCCACAATTGTAGGAAACTAGAATCAGCAATATGAAAGAGGAAAATTCAAACATAATTGCTATTACCGCAAACTGTTTCCTGGGAAACCCCAAAATTGCAAACAAAATTATGGAAGAAGCATAACTTAAAACAGAATTCCTCCAACACTTCTTCCCATCCTTATACTGATGGTCTCTAAGTCTGCCTATGAATCTTGGCTAATGTAAATCTTATTGCAGTAAAGATGGGAGTTACTGAACAATACTTTGCATTCTGCTACCCACTGCCACTCTCCAGAGGCAAAAATATCAGAAACAATGACCTCTTTTCAAAAACAGATAACTGAATCCCATCAAGTCACAGCTTTAATCACTTAAGCCCACCAATTAAGGCTAAACTCTATTAACAGTTTTCTCCAATCATTTCCCTGTTAGATTTAGTAGTCATCTTGTTTCTACAAGGTTAGCTTACAAAACAAAAGCAATGTGATATAAAAAAAATACACAATTCTGGAAGAATGGCAGCCTTCTGCCTCAGAGCCTGTTCCCTGCAAAATACCAAAAAACTAAACCTCTTACCCTCTGCCAGGGCAGCCTGACCCTGAGCTTTGACCTCAGTTTCTATCTATAAAAAGTGTGATGCATTGAGAAACGTGGGCAGCTGCAGCACAATTATTCAGACTTCTAAAAAAAAAACAGCTTGAAGGCACAAGACTGAGAGCCCCACCACAGGAGCTAGAGAATTCCAGCAAGACCCAAGACCTCCCAGTTAGAACCAGTGCTCTTGTTCCAAATGGCTCTAGAAGATCTTCAGTTTCTCAGACCTCCTAGAGTAACCAACATTGTCCTTACAAAATCATCTTATTGCGCCTCTTTACTTTCCCAATGATCTGAGTTATCTTAATCAGATGTATCTGTATCAGGGATGCATATATTTTCTCTAATTAACGTTTACAGTTTCCTCAGAAATTCCAGAAGTGGAAATGTTGGGTCTTTAGGCAATTTAATTTTTAATATTTTGAAGAAACTACATAGAATTTTCTATAGTTGGGCAGTATTTAACATCCTCAAAAATAGTGTTTAAGATCCTGGCTGGTAAGGCTCAGTGGATTGAGCACCATCCTAGGAACCAAAGGCTTGCTGGTTGGATTCCCAGTCAGAGCACATGCCTGTGTTGCTGTCCAAAACGCTGGTGGGGAACTAGTGAGAGGGAGCCACAAATTGATGTTTCTCTCTTTTTCTTCTTTCCCTGCTTCCTCTCTAAAAATAAGTAACTAAAAATCTTTTTAAAAAGCAGTTCATGAAGAAATTTAAACAATTCAATACTCCTTAACCATAAAAAAAAAGATATCTTTTTTTAGTGCCATTGATGGGTGTAGGAATTATTATGCTAATTGAAGTAAGACAGAGAAAGAAAAAGATCACATGGATTTATTTATAAGTATAATATGATGAGCAAAATAGAGAAACAACCAAAATACAAACAGAATCATGGAAACTAAATAGAGACTGACAGATGTCAGGAGAAATGGGTTTGAAAGTTCTTCAGAAATAATGAAAAACAGAAAATTCCTCATAGACAAAGAGAAATGTATGATGATCAAGGAAGGGATGGGGTAGAATAGGGAAAAAATAAGTATTCATAGAAAAAGACTTGACTTTGGATAATGAAAACACAATAATATAGACCAATAATGTGCAATAAAATCATACACTTGAAAACTTTATTGATTTATTATGCAACATCAGCTCTATAAATTCAATACACAATAAATAAAACTCTGCCATATTTGTGTAGTTCTTGTTCTGGAATTCAAACAACAAAACCTGAGGTGAAATAGCTGTCCCCCAATATATGTTGTCTTTCAAAAAGAAAAACAATGAAAACAAAAAACAGTTGAACTCTTGAGAATAAGTGTCATCAGTAAACTTAAGTCAAAAATCTCCAAGGAAAATTCCTATAATTCTGCCACCTTTGAGAAATGAAGGCTTTTTCCTTGTATCCCACACTGGGCTTCTCAGGCTAATCCCTTCTGATGAGGCACAGCCAGCCCTAAGAGAGAGCAGCAGCCATCCTCTCAGAAACCCAGGTATTGTGGATTGGTGGAGCTCATGCAGTCCCCTGAGAGTTTATTTCTTCCTTTGGGAAATAGAAACATGCATTTCTATTTCGCAAGTGTGTGTTGAAACTGTTCACTTACGTGCCACTTGGACATAGAAGTCTGTATTATAGTGGTGCACTGTGCAATGTTTGTGCATGTGTGCTTATCAACAAACTAGGACTCATCCTCAGCCCAGTATAGACACCATGCTGAATCGACTGCTCCATATTGTCCTTTCAGTTAATCTCATTAACTCACTTTTGGGGCATATTTTGCATTTGTGGTGGGAAAATGCCCCCAGGTTGCAGTTTATTTTTAATATCGTGTGTGTGTATACATACACATACACATACACATGAAAAATTATCTTACATTATTGTTAATTATTATAAAGCTATTCTTATGTTGAAGCAGTTTCTCTGAGGACTCATTTGGATCCAAAAGCTAAACACTACTTTATTTAAAAAGTGAACTCCTGTAATTGTTATTTGTGTCTCCATATTTAAGAAGTAAGGGCAACACTGACATGATCAAGACCCCTTGTCTTTCAGCGACAAATATGGAAACGAAATTTTTAATCTATATCTCCTTTATTTTTCTCCTTAACTGAATGTGAGTTATAACTTCCACTATGTGTGATATGCTTGTGGGAAATAAAATAAACCCTAGAGAGAAACTTCACTCTTTGAAATTTCTGAGTGAGAAAGAAATCTGTGCCACAGTAATTAATTTTTTATATTTAGGTCTCAAGCCATCAGCAGACAGAGAAAATGATTGGATATTTGCCTGTATATTGCAGTAAAATATTAGACATAGAAAAGTAAAAGTATCTTAAATTATGTGCCATAGAATAAATAGATAATATGTCATGAAAACTACAATTTTGAGGGAAGAATTGGGCATGAGAGATAATGGGGAGTGTGAGAGGCTATCATTCTAATTAAACAATGTTGAATCCACTTGTAGCTAGTTGATCACAATTGCTGAAGTTTGCTACCAATTTCAAAAGACTGTGTAAAACCTGTATATAGAACAATCTCTAGATAATACTTCTGATATATTTCCCTCTTTCTGGCAGCATGGGGTCAAGGATAGAGAGCTAGATTCTTATTTCTTCTTATATTTGTGTCTTTTGGTCTTTATTTCACATATGATTGAAGAAAGACAGCACCCAAGGTACATAGCAGAGCAAACGAGGCAACCTAGATGTTTTTGAAACAAGTTACAGATTCTTTGTCATTTCTCTTAAACAAAAGAAACCAAACAAACGATGGTCCTCAGCAGCTTTCATTATTTTTCTTCCTTTTGTTTTTCCTATAAAATACAATCCTTTTTAGCAACAATATTTCCTATTTTCTTCTTTATTTTTCTTGTTTTTTGTGACTCTTTAGAAAATGACAAGTTCAAGGATTTTGTCCAGGGTATACAGGTTATGTAGTGAGATGTTAAAACATTTGAAACACTTGTTGATTGGAGTGGTGTTTAAAGTAGCTACTTACTTATAGTTTTTTTCTGACCCTCAGGGGGAAAAAGCACATCCTTACACAGAAGCAGCACTCTATCACCACAGTTCTGGTTTTGCAAGGCTCTACACTCTGCAGGCAATGTTGCTGCAAGAGAATATGAGTTCTCAATGTGAAGAGCAGGCACAAGACTATTATGCCACCTTACCACACTGGGACATTATGCAGAAACTGTGATGATCCTAGAAAAAATATTCTCATCCACCTTTCTATAGGACCAGAGAAAGCATTTCTAAAAAAATACACAAAGGAACATGATAGTTTAACAATACAAATATTACCTTTCAATAAGATTTTTCAGGCTCCAGTGCACATGTTGTAAAGTTACCAAAACCTGAGATTCAATATGGACCAAAATGACTAAAGCTTTAGGATACTGGAACACTCATCTTGTATTAAAGGAAGACCAAAGCCGATACATGTAGCCATGACATGAACATTCTTTCTGCAAAACCTTTCATCTCCACACGGTGTCTTGCCTTTTATTTCTTTAGTAATTGTTGTCAAGCCCCCAAGCCACACAGGTTTTGCAACAGTGCTATATGCCCCAAATAGATGCCCTAAGTTCTGAATAACAAAAATAATCGATTTCTCATGTAAATATGAACTCTCATGCTGTTAACAATGTTTGTGTTCCTAGACAATTTCCAGGACTATAGACAAAGCAAGGCAACAAGAACAGCTTAGAAAACTCTGGTTTTGTTGTGGATTTTGGCACAAGGCTTTTATTAAGAATTATTAACGTGTCTACAAAATTGTTTGACAATCATAATTGGATAATTCTTTCACAGCCACTAAAATCATACATTTAAAACCCAATCTTTTTAACTTTGTGTCATCTGTCCCTCCACACATGTTCTGAAAGCCTGTCAGTTTTGGGGTGATCTCAAGATGTTAATTCTTTGGTGGTTCATGGTGAAGTTGCTTACAATAGATCCCTCCCAGGTTCACGGAGTGTGAAAATGACAATTACTTGTCTTTGAGAAAGGTTCTCACCCCCAGAGTCCACCAGTGGTGTCCCATATTGACTATAGTACTGAGTTACCATATGGAAATATTTACATAACTAGCTATCTAATCACCTGTATGGTATTCAATACCATTGAACATATCCTATTACAATATATCCTTTTGCTATGCGAACACGGAGCACCTTCTCAACAAAAACTGACTCTGTTTGCCTCCAGACTGTGTATTGGGAATATCCCCTCATTGTCATGGGCTTTAATTAGCTTTTATGAAAAGAAAATATTAGTAAATTAATCTAGCATAACACCAGCCATGACAGCTTACTTCTCTGGTTCTCCAGAAGACACAATTGGACCTGCTGTTGCTGTGCAAGTCCATGTATTTCTACTCTCCCCTGGAAAGCCATCAGTCTATTTCTTCACAGACCTGTTGACATTCTCATTCTAGAAATGTACATTGAATGCAACTTGTCATATCTTCTCAGATGTCGTCCATGGGGTCTTGTTTGTTGTCCTATATTTGTGGCCAAATTATGGATCTCTGAAAGTGGCAATGAAATTCTAGGCCAACCTAAATATTTGGGATAAATTTGGGTTATTCCTCCTGAAAGAATGCATATGATACACCTGCTACCTCTAGGCATGTTGTGATTCATTTGGCATTCCTCAGTGAAACAAGTGGACACAATCCGGGACTTTAGTTTTAGTCAAAGTGTCAGTCACCTTAGATACCACTGAAGTCTCTTTTATATATGTCACAGATGGTACCCTCATAGCCTTCTGTGCATTTGGATGCATTTCCAAATGCTGACTGGAAAGACAGGTCACAAGACTATGTATAAAATTAATTGATTTTGTATCCATAATAAATTCTTCATATGTCTACAGAAAATGGATTTTGACACAGAATGTATAGAGTATATGAGAAGGGCCTAGCATGACCCTGTGCTTGGTTGGTATGAGCCATTCTGAAGGTGTGTCCTCTTCTTTTCTTTCCCACTGAAGGAGTTGGCATATCCCTGCTACGATCCTCCCTCAAATTTACCATCACTGATCTGTGCCATATAGAGAATTTGTGGTCATAATTTATGAAGTGAACTCAACATAGTTAGGTGTGCATAGACTGATGAAAGGACCCTGAGAAGAATACTCCATTTCCTATCATCTGGGTATTTTTTTAATCTCTCTGAGCTTAACTTCTACTCCATTGGAAGATATGAAGCTCTGCTGAGGCAGAGAATTTCACATTCAAACTTGAACCCTCCTCTGATAAGGGATAAACTCTTAAAGGATAGATCTTGTTGATTATATTATCATTTGTGGGGGGGGGATGGAAACAGGGGAAGGAAGTTAGGATGGCTTAGGTGATGGGGAGAAGTTGGGAGGAAATTCAGAAAACAGTACTTGATCAATAAAAAAGATGATAGAAAGTAAGTACCTGTAGCCTTTTACAGGATAATTTTTCTATGAAAATATGTATGCCTGTAAACAAAAGTGAACTGTGTTGCTAATTAAATTTATTCCTAAGCCTTAAAAAGAGAAGAATACATAAGTCCATCAAAATTTAAGAAAGAAAAGATCATGATTAAGAAACGGTTACAGTGGGATCTTTGCGAGAGAAGATGGTGCCGTGGTAAGAGGATGCACATCCCTCTTCCCCCTTCACACAGGTGTTAAACCAGGACACTTTTCAATGCAGCACAGCAAACAGACACCAGAAACAGCATATTTGGAAACAGATGATCGAAAATTGCAGTGGACATTGAGAAACCGGACAGTAAGGAGAGTACTCCGGCGGCGCGGAGACCGGGGCGGGGGCTGAGAAACCGGGCCAAGGCTGGCCGTAAGACTCTAGGGAGGGAGCTGGAGCAGCTGCTCCCTGAACAGCCAAGCCGGGTCTCAGCAGCGCCTGCATAAACCTGGTTGCTTGAAATCTCACAGAGAGGAGTTAAGATCTCATAGCCCTCGGAGGACTGAGCGTTGGAGCGCACACTTTTGTCTGCGCCCACGCAACATTGCGAACAGGTGTGCGGGGATTGTTGGCACCAGCATGCCCTGAGAGACCCGGGGTGCAGTTGCTGGGTACCTCTACGGTCTCTCAGCCCAGCACGGACAATCGCACCAGCAGGGAACAGCAATACAATCTCCCGGTGCAATCACGCCATCGCGCCATCACGTCATCAGAGGTCTGAGTGGGCTGCTGGGAGATATTAGACACTGGTGTGCAACCTGCATAGGGGTCAAGCCATGTTCGTGGGACAGTTGGCACCTGTACAAGGAAGACTCAGGGAACATTGGCGCCTGCAGGCACGTAACCACAGTTGGCATCTGGGACCCTGTGCGGAGAGTCTTGGGATAGCTCTGAGGACAGTAGGCCAGAGAAAACTGAGTGCTGAACAAGGGAAAAAACAATACAGTCACCCCTCGGCCACTGCAGTCATCAAGGCCAGAAAAATCACCTTGGCAAGATTGATAACAGCGAGAATTAGCGGTTTTGGTGTTTTTTGGTTTTTCGATTTTTTTGTGTTTTTTTCTTTTTCTCTTTTTCATTATTTTGATCTTTTTCACCCCTCAAGTCCTTTTTGCTTCTCATTACTTCTTTCTTGTTTTACTCCTTCTTCCTTTCTTTCCAAGTTTATCTCTTCTTCCTGTCTTTTTTCCTCTTTTTTTCTTTCATTCTACTTTTCTTTAATCTCTTTTCATTTCTTTATTTCCTTTTCCTTCTTTCCTTTTTTGCCTTTCCTTCTCTTTTCTCTTTTTAAATACATACGAGTGAGACAAAAACAAAACAAAACAAAACCCCCCCTGGAACTGTGGAAAGACCAGAGTTGGCCCCAAAGAGGGGACATTTCAACAGCTGAGACACTGGAAGCAGTGAACACCAGGATACCCGAAGGAGATAGCACCACTGAATTTCACAAGCATTCTACCACAGAAGTTCACAACATAGAACCAGGGAACCAGAACAAATCAATTTAAGAAGCTGAGCCTAACAAGAAGAGTCTCACAAACAATGGGAAGACAAAGAAACAATCCCCAAATGAAAGAAAACGAGGACTTCTGGCCAAGATGGAGGCATAGGCAGATGCACTGTGCCTCTTCTCACAACCAAATTAAGGACAACAAAGATTTAGAAACAAGAAAACAACCAGAACTCAGAAAATCAAACTGTTTGGAAGTCCAACAACGATTCATCCAGACTGGTAAGAGGGGCGGAGACGCGGCAGGAAAAAGCGGAGGTGCGGACGGGCACGCAGGCAGCAGTGGCTGGCAGCCCCCAGGTGCACAGGCGGCGACTAGCAGACCCCGGGCACCGGGCGGCAACTGTGCAGAACCAGTGAGGCCGCACAAGGCAGCTGGCTGACCGGGTGGTCCCACATTCACGCGCAGATAATCCAGGCAAAGGGGAAGCGGTGGAAGGAACTGGAATCTGAGAGTGAATAAAGCAACCACCATTATCTCCTCTCAGACCCCGCCCCCACATACAACGTCACTACCCAGCGACTGGGCTGTCCCGCCCTAGGGAACACATGAGGCTCCACCCCTCAATACGTAACTACCCCGACTAGACAAAACAAACAAACAAACAAAAAAACTCAGAGATGAAAATGGCTCAAACCAGAGAACAAATCAAAGCCCCAGAGCCAATTGATCTAAGCGATGAAGAGATTGCCAACCTATCAGATGCACAATTCAAAACCCTGGTAATCAGGATGCTTACAGAATTGGTTGATTTTGCTCACAAATTAGATGAAAAAAATGAAGTCTACAGTAAGTGAAATGAAGAAAGATGCATGCGGAACCAACAGAAATGGGAGGAAAACTGGGACTCAAATCACTGGAGTGGACCAGAAGGAAGAAAGAAACAACCAAACAAAAAACAAGGAAGAAACAAGAATTCAAAAATATGAGGAGAGGCTTAGGAACCTCCAGGACATCTTTAAACGTCCTAACATCCGAATTATAGGGGTACCAGAAGGGGAAGAAGAAGAGCAACCAGTGGAAAACTTATTTGAACAAATAATAAAGGAGAACTTCCCCAGTCTGGCAAAGGAAATAGTCTTCCAGGAAGTCCAGGAAGCTCAGAGAGTCCCAAAGAAGTTGGACCCGAGGAGGAACACACCAAGGCACATTATAATTACATTACCCAAGATTCAAATGAAGGAGAGAATTCTAGACGCAGCAAGGGACAAGGGCACAGTCACCTACAAAGGAGTTCCAATCAGACTGTCAGCGAATTTCTCAAAAGAGACCTTACAGGCAAGAAGAGGCTGGAAAGAGGTATTCCAAGTCATGAAAATCAAAGGCCTACATCCAAGATTGCTCTATCCAGCAAAGCTGTCATTTAGAATGGAAGGGAAGATAAAGTGCTTCTCAGATAAAGTCAAGTTAAAGGAGTTCATCATCACCAAGCCCTTATTATATGAAATGTTAAA
>PVKU01017937.1:0-10239 GCA_004027475.1 Anoura caudifer
CCCCCCCCCCCCAACTACCACAAGCACCGACCCTGCGGTGTCAATAAACACAACATATGCCGCCATTAATGTGAAAATCGTGCCCTCCACTCCATTCATCCCCTCAGCCTGCCCGCCTGCTGGGGGTGGGGGTAGGGGGTGGGGAAAGAAAGGTCAAGTGGGAAACATTACCCTCTTTTTTGATCTGCTCAGCCCCCACCCCCACCTCCAGCCTCGGGAGAGGGAATTGGAGGAGCTTGGACGGGATAAGGGTGGGGGTGCTCTAAGACCCATGTTCTCTGACGTGCCCATTGAGCCTCCCCAGAGGGACATAGGTGAGCACCCTCATCCAGCCCATATGCCTCTTCAGCTCTAGGGGGATTGGAGTGAAGCCCCGCTGGCCCTCCCACAGACAGCCATGTTGCTGACATGTTTCTCCTGGGGACAGAGGTGGCCTTAGGGGTCCCATTCTCTTACAAGTCCATATAGCATCTCAGCTCCTGAGGACTGCTATTCTGTCTGTCCACCCAGATTATAAAAGACCAGCCAGAAGTTTCTCCAAGTAGGGTTGCACTTCAGAAAACCCTTATGAAAGGAGCCAAATACCTCGGATGGCTAAGGGGGTGGCCTGGCCTCAGTCTCCTCAACTAAATCACCAGTTCCAAGACAGTGGGGAATAATAAAGATAAAAATAATATAATAACAACAGCTAACATGTATTGAGGGCTTATTTATGTACCAGGCATTGTGCTAAGCACTTATAGGCTTTATCCAATTTGCTCCCCATAAGGCCCCTATGGGGAAGTTACGGCTGATATCCCCATTTCACAGCTGAGGAAAACATATTTAGTAAGTATGCACCAAATGCTTGCTGAACGCCAGGCCCTGTGCTGAGTTCTCCACATACACTATCAATGACCCTACAAGATGGGCTCTACTATTAGTGCCATTTTACAGTCGAGGAAACAGGCTCAGAGAGGTTCAGTCACTTGCCCAAAGTCACACAGCCGTAAGCAGTACTTGGCCAGGAATTTGTGTCTGTTTGACAGCAAAGCTTCTGATCTTAATCCCTATACTTTCTTGCCCCCTTTCTCTATTTTTCTCCATCTCTAGTAGCCCCATAGCACCCCACCCCCCAAAACCTGCCCCCATTAGATTGGACACATGTAGGGCAATGTCAGACAGAGTCGAGACTTGGGTCTTTTCCCAGATCCTCACTTGCTCCACTGTCACTCCTTGCTGCTGGCTGAGCTGTATCTGTCTAGCCTATATGCTCTCTGTCCCCCTACCTCTATGCCCAGCCCCGTTCCGAGGGTTCACTGTGGACAGCAAAGTGCTCCTTGAGGCTCCCAGAGCACAAAGACATTGTGCTTGGCTCTGCAGCTTCTCACTTCTGAGCCTCCAGTTGCTTTATTGATATTAACTTAGCACGCACGCCCCCACTTCCCCACCCGCCCAGCCCAGTCTGCCTGGGCACCACCCTGACCTCTCTTTTCCTCTTTCATTATCCGCTCCGGGCACCAGGGAGCCAGCACCAAAATTAAAACAATAACTAAGCCCGAAGTGGGCCCAGCAGCCCCCACTCCCACCCCAAGGGAGAAAAAATGCCACAAAAACACCTGGAGAGGAGAATAATCGATGGAAGGGGAGGGGTGACCCACTTGTATGCCAGCACCCCCTTACCCCCATCCCACCTTAACCCTTTATCCCCCAAATAGTACCAGGACTCCCCTATCCCATCCCTCATGTTTCATTCTATAAAGAAGCATCAGCTTCTGGCAGCTGCTCAGCCATTTGGTGCTTTGGGATTAGAATAAACAAACGTGGGATGGTGAGGTCCCCAGAAGTCCGAAGTCAGGGGCTAAGACCCTAGAGGACAACAGTGCTATCACAGCAGGAAGTTCCTCCTTGGGCAAATTCCTGAAGACTGGTTGGTCATTTAGTGCTGAACACTTTACAGAGTGCACTGCCAGTGGGGACAACTGTAGTTGAACAACAATTAAAAAAGAAGTGCACTGCCTTATTTGAGCCTCACAACAGCCCCATAAGGTAGGTATTATTGTTCCCCTCTTTCAGATGAGGAAACTGAGGCTGAACAAGTTAAATCACTGGCTCAAGTTCATACCAGCTAATAAGTGGCAGAATCAGGCTTCAAACTCGAGACTCTGTTTCTACAGCCTACAGTTTAAGCGTCTTGCATGGATCTCTCCTGAGTGTTACTGGAGTCTCATTAAACAAGTAGACCTAGTTCAGGGATCTTTTGGCTTAAATGTTCCAGGCTGTAGAGTGGACCAGTTGTGACATCTTAACTCTCCTCAGAGTGGCTAGAAGGAAGGGAGATCAGCAGAGTGGGCCCGCCCGGTTTTAGTCCTGCTGAGGCCAGCAGGGGGGGCTACTGTAGCTGAGGTCAAGTGGTGGGAGAGGGAGTTGGGTGGGCCTGGCCCAGAGAGGCAGAAGTGCTCATTACCCCACAGTGTTCCCCTGTTCTCCCCATGCAGCCCCGGCTAGACATCTGTGGGCTGGCAGCTCCAGCAGAGGGTGCCCTTCCAGAGGGGGGGGGCAGAGTTTGCACCATTGAGCTGCCCTAAGCAAGCTGGGCTCTGCACAGAGGACCTGTCTCCCTCCCCTCCCCTTTCTGCCCTCTGCCTCCTCAGCTCCACCTAGAAAAAAGAGTGTATCTCAGTACCCCATCAACCCACAGCGGCACTCCCACATCCCCCAGCAAGACCTGTCACTGCCCCCACCCCATGCTTCTCTCCAGCTTTTTTTTTTTTTTTACTTTAATCCTGCTGACACAAGAATGGGACTTTTCCAAAGGCACTATACTAGAAAACTGGAGGAAAGACTAGAAAAGCCAACATATGTTCTTGTGTCCAGGCACTGTTCTAAGGGCTTTGCCTAAAATTTGCAAAACAATCCATAATCCTAAGAAGTGGGTGCCCCTATTCTACAGATGGAGGAAAGGAGTACCTAAAAGGTCATCAGCTGATAAATGGCAGAGCTGGGATTTGAATTCAGGCTGTGTGCCCGTATGCAACACTACTTTTTCCAAAGGAAGGAGGGAAGGAAGCAAGGAAGAAAGAGAATTTAAAGTCTTCAAATTCTTTTTTTTTTTAAGATTTTATTTCTTTATTTTTAGAGAGAGGAAAGGAGGGAGAGAAACATCAAAGTGTGGTTGCCTCTTGCGCGTCCCCTACTGGGAACCTGGCCTGCAACCCAGGCATGTGCCCTGACTAGGAATCGAACCAGTGACCCTTTGGTTTGCAGGCCGGTGCTCAATCCACTGAGCCACACCAGCCAGGGCTAAATAAAATCTTCCAAATTCTTTATTCTAAATTAGACTGTCAGCTCCCTAAGGGCCCATCATTTCATTCCCATGGGGTAAGGCAGAGAAGGACATCCATAAATGCACACCAAAGGAATTCTAAGACAACTAAAAGCCACAGAGGATTATCTGTTGCGCTCCATGGACACAGACAACATGGTGCTTCCCCTTGCCTCAACCCTGGCTGGCTTGGGTGCCAGAACAGCCACTCTGACTCCTAGCCAGAGGTAGGTTGAAATGATATGACAGCCAGATCTGATGAGATCTTTAGGCCTTTCCAGAATCCTTCCCATCTTCTCATTGGTTTCCCTTGGCCTTATACTAGGCTTTTCAGCTAGTCATTATAGCTCCCTCCTCACTCAGTTCCTGCCTCTAGCTCCCTCCAAAGACAGGTCAGCCTTTATGAGGGCCTCCTCATGGCCCTGCCCTCAGAGGTCCCAGCTACCCCAGCCCAGTTCTCTCTGTTCTGCCTATTATCCTGGAGCATATTTGTGGTTAGGCCCCGACTTTCAGAAACTCAGCTCCCTCACCCACAGCCTGGTTTCAAGTTGTCCTGAGGACAGATGCCCTGGCCCCAGGAGCCGCTTGGCTGCACACCTGCCCTCTGCCCACAGCTGACCAAAGACTTTTCCTTTGCCACCCCCTCAATACAAGCCCTCTATTGCTCTGTTCCTGACATGAGAGTTTCCTCCAAATCCCCATACTGCCTCCATGACCCACTTAGAATCCTAACTCTCCAGACTTAAAATAGAAAACACTCAACACAAGCTTTTACACTTCCTGCTACCAGCTGAATAAAGGTTGCATCTTTAGCAAAAACAAAATAACCACCTAACTAGTAATAATAGTTGCCCACCAATTCAGAGGGAATGGCTGGCCATTCATTTGCTCAGCTCTCCTGACCCCACTTTCTAACTGTCCCCAGGCTGTGTAAGTACTGTGGGTCTCTCAGGGGTGTGGAACATGTGTGTGGCAATGAGCTCTGAATGGTGTGTACTATGCGGTTTTCCCCTCCTTGGGAAAAACTCCAAAGTGACTCCTTGCCCTGGGCTCATTTGTAATCTGGGGCATTGATCAGGACCCATTGGTAGCTGATTGTTTTCACACGTGACTCGGGTCACATTCCTCTAATCTCCATCCTCCTGCTCAGTTTGCATGACAAGAAGCAGCCTCAGTGGGGAGAGGTCGGCTCACCTCTGACCAGGATATAATTGGAAAAAGAAGGTCATTGCTGCCTTTGCTTCTGGGGCAGATCAGCTTCGTTCCATTTGTGTCAGGACCTCTCACCAGCACACACTCTCGGTGACATGGAGACAGTGGCTGTGCCCCACAGTGGAACCCACAGAGATGGGCTCGACAGGATACAAACATGCCGTGGGACCCACACTTGCTCTCGTCAGGACAGGCATGTACAACACACACACACAATAGGTGCTCTCAATAAATGCTGATGACAACACCATCGCCACTCGGGACAATGCATGTGACATCTCCACACAGGACACACAAAGAGATTCATGAAACAGTGCTTACCCAGTGACACAGGTACCCAATGACAGGTGTACATAATGATACTCACACAGGCATACCCATGAGGGCAAATAGCCCAGGATGAGCTGCCAAATCCAACATGAAGAAAATGTGCAATAGTAGGACCTTTCTCCAGACAATGCCTATGTGGGAATATTTCAGAGTTACCTGGGCAGCTTTGACAAAATGTGCATTTCCAGGAACTCTTGCCAGCCTATGTATACCCTATACACGCCCTACAGTGTGAGTGCTCATGGGTAGCCACGTTTATGTTAACAAGCTTCCTAAAGAAAGTCTGACATGTCCCTGGGTCGAGAACCATTAAACTGACACCCCAGGCTCCCCTCTATTGGGTGGCAGAAGTGATGTTGGGTTGTATTTGATTTTCTCACTCAGCTTGGGAAGGGGCAGGCAGGAGCTGAGAAAAGGATCTGTCTGTGGCCTGGCGACTAGGGGTCAGACAATGGCCTGGAACTGAAAGAGTTAAAACTGGGCAATGATTCTTCCCCCTCGCCCCCCACCCTTCGTCTTTGGCTTGGCCTAGTTAGTTCTCATACAGCACACAGAGAAAGACCTTTCTAGTGGGAACTGTCCCAGAGACTCTTGTGCCCTTCACCGCTAGGATGCACAGGCCCAAATCCCACACTCCGAAGCCGCCTCTGCCACTAGGTATCTTTGGGAGTCACTGGCCAGCCCCTAGCCTGGAAATCCAGCCCCTAGCGCACTTCCCCGCTTCAAGGTCCCAGGGTGTCGAGCTCAACACCACGAAAGCCAGAAAGTTCCTTCCATTCGGGGAATTGCCCCACCCCACCCCCACCCTCGCCACAACCGAAGACCTCTGACAGAGGGCAGAGAGAACTGCGCAGGGACCAGGTGTCAGAGGCCACGGGTGACTTGAGCCTAAGCTTGGAGGCGCGGAGATCTACAGGGACAACACAGGGTCGCGCCGCCCCCTGGCGGCTCTATGGCAGAGTTGAGGTCAGAGGGGCGGGTAGCTTCGGGGTCTTGTCGCTCCGGGAGAGAGGTTCCTCTTTCCCAGCGTTGGGGGTGGGGAGCGGAGGTGGAGGATGTTGAAGAGACGCCCCCTCGAAGACTGCCTCGTGCTGTCCCTTCCTTTCCGCCTCCCCTCAGTCCCTCTCCCCGTTTTTCTCTCTTACTCCCCCATCTCTCCCAATCCTCATGCCCTTCCCCCATCCCCTGTCCTCTCACTCCCTCTCCTACCCCTCCCTTTCTCCTGTCCTTCGCCCACCCTCTTCCCACCCCCGCGGGGCAGCGCCTCGGTGCGCCCGCTTGGCAGTTAGCCCATTAGATCTCGTACTATTGATCCGCTTCTGAGCCGAAGCTGACAGCCCTCCCTTCCCCGTCTCTCTCGTCCCCATTCCCGGCGCCCCCTCCCCCATCTCCAAGCAGTCCCGGCCTGAGCCTTCCCCCGCCCCCACCCCCACCTCCCGTTCGGGCCTCTCAAAGTCTCGCCCTCACGAAGGACAAGAACAAATGTAATTAAAGCGACCGGCGAGGGGCGTGCGCCCCTGCCAGCACCGGCGCGAGCTGGGGTCCCAGCGGCCCGCTGTGCCCGTCGCCTCCCTCTCACCCCGCCCCCGTGCTCCCCGCCCCCCGGAGCGGGAGCATTTGGGTTGAGCTGCGCCTGTCCTATAAATCCACATATAATTCTCGCCTTTCCTGTTCAGCTAAGGAAAATAAACGTGTAAGGCTGTTTCTGGGAGCCCAGCTCAGGGACCGCTCTAAATTCTCCTCTTATTGAGTCCGGGCTGGAAATCATTCAGCTCGGCGGCGCGCCCCCGCCCCTAGCCCGCGCCTGTCGCGCACACGCACGCGCGCGCACGCGAGGCAGGAGCCGGGTATATAAATATCTCCAGCTCTCCCCATAGCCGGGCAGATTTATTCCGCTGCCAAGCCTGCAGAAAATTGACTTGTTCATGGAGGCGGCTATTGACACATCACCGGGGGGAGGGTTAGGGGAGAAAGCAGTGGAGCCGGCGCCCCTCCATTATACGTTAATGTAATCAGCAGTGTGCGAAATGACTGCGCGGAAAATAGCATCACTGACATTTATATTAGAGGATATTGATGGCAGGAGCTGTGACCGCATCACTCTGCCTCCCGTTTCCACGGATTGACACAGGAGCCTCTTGTTGGCTCCATCCACGCTCGTCTCCCCTCCCCCTCTCCCCCTCCCACCCTCTCTCCACCCACTCTGTTTCTCCAGCTCTCCCCCTCTCCGTGCCTCACCCCCACCCTCCCAGTTCACTCTTCCACTCTAATTCTTGAGCACCTACTGGGTGCTACGTACAGAGGTCTCTCCCCCATGCCGCTTTCTCTAGGTTTCTCCCTCTCCCCACCGTGCCCTTGCCTTCTCTCTCCCTTCTCCCCAGCCCTGCCTGCCCCCTCCCCCTTATCTTGGCTCGGTGGCTGGACCGCTGCTGTCACAGCAGATAGATAATTGAAAAATGGGCCTCACCTTTGCAGCCAGCAGGAGTGGTTCAGGCAGTTTCTGCTGGGGTTACCTACTCCATCTCAGGCCCAGACTCCAAAAGAGATTCCAAGGAAATTGGATTTTACATGGATGTTTTATTCGAGCAGAGGCTTTAGTGTATATAAATACAAGTGAGGAGGCCTTGGCGGCAAGAATGAGCGAGGCGAGACAATCCCGCCTGGGGCCTGAAGGCTCAGGGGAGGCAGGCAGGCCATGTGCTCAGCTCTGGGTCCCAGACCTGGACATCCGTGCATTTGCCCCCCATCATCTGGGACCAAAGGAGGTTAATGCCTCTGAATAGCGCCTGAACAGCTGCCTTGGGAATTTAAAGAAGTGCATGATTGTTGGGAATTGTTGGCAGGACTATATACTGGGAAAAGGAAATATCCCGGAGAAGTTTGAGGAGTGATTCTTTCAATGAATATTTGTCAAGCCCTTGTGTGGCCTTGTGTTTGGGGCAGAGGATAAGTCAGTCATAGCTGCCACTTTCAATGACAGTTTGGAGAAACCTGGGGTTTGCAGGAACAAGGAAGGGGAAAGCTGGGGAAATGGGTACTGAGATTACTTCTCTAGGACTTGACTAGCTTGGGAGCTTGGATGAAAAAGCAGAAGGGAAATTGGTCAAATTGGGTGAATGAAGGACCATCAACCCATCAGTGCCGCCCACCTGGGCCTGGTTACCAGCTCCTCCAAGGAACATGCAATTATTGCCACTGAACCTACAGGAAAGTTTACCTACAAAGTGTTTGCAAGGAATCCTGGTGAGAGTCTCTGGAGGTCTAGGATGATGGATCATCAAAGAACAAAGATGAGGCCTTTCAGAGAGATCAGATACAAGGTTGATTCCTGGGTCAGGAATCCTTTGGAGGCCTAAACTGAAGGCACAAGGGCAAGTGAGGGCACCAGAAGACCAGAGAAATGAGACGTAAATGCGGGAAGGAGGGAGTAGATACTTAAGGCCTAGGATAAAGAATCCTCCAGTGTCCGAATGCCCCCAGCCTCGTAGGAAGGAAGACCTCCATTTCAGTCATGAGCCATGTCTTTTCTGTGCCATGTCTGATCTCTATTTAGAATCTGTGTGGCTGACAGCAGCAGCTCAAATAATTTTTGTTTCTTGGAAGGAGAGCTCTCTGCAAACCATCCCACGACCAAAAGACTGGAATTAAGGTGTGTACAACCAGGCTGACCGAAGGGCAGGGGCTCCTTCTGAGCCCAGTGCAGAGACAACAGCAGCCTTACCCCACTGAAAACGGGACCAGTCCTCCCTCAGACTCTAAAGCCCCTTTGTGCTCTGTCACGTTGTTATACAGTTACATCACCGGCCTGTGGGTGCAGGACAGGTGCTGGATAGATCATAGCTATCTCCTGCATCCCTGGCACTCCCAGATGACATCTGGGAGCTCCAATCCAGCTGTAAGATGGGAGTATCTGGGGGTAACTGGACTCCCTTCTGACCTCTGTCACCATCTTCACTCTCTCCTAAAGATTACGTTCATCCCAACTACCCTGTGGGCAGGGAGACCCTGCCTGGCTCTCTGGGAACCAGGACACTGCTGCTCACCTTAGTTACCTATGCCTCATGCTTACCTCTGCCCTCAGAGAACCACAGGGACTCCACCCCCCAAATCTGCTCCTGGATTTGTCTTCTGTTTCTTGTGTCTCATTTGACATATGTATGCTCAGATTCTGGCCTTACTCCTAGTCTAGGACACTTGAACAGGTTGGTGATGATGATAATATGAGTTTATGTGTGTGTGTGTATGTACATTGCACGCCCAGGGCACAGGGGTAACCATTCATGGAACCAGACTTGATCCCACCCTGCCTTTCAAATTAGGAAATTGACATATACTTCATTTAGAAGTAAAATGAAGGCACAGCCAGAGAAGTGACATCTTCCCACAGTGGGGCAGATGCCTCTTACTCCTCTAGGCTTTACCAAGGTGGGATTCTGCAAAGCCATCGCTCCAGGATCCTCTGTTCAGTGAGTAAGCCTTCAGAGCGGAACCCAGGGAGCGGGGAGTTGAAGGAATTACACACAGAGCCATGGAAGGCTCAAGCATTCATTGCAATTCATAGCCTGTCCATTCCCTCTCCCTGTGTAAGTGGACAGCAGGAGGTGGGGCTCATACAAGAATGGACTTTTGAAAGATGGAAAGCTTGTTTTGGTGGCAGGGGCACAAGAAGCCATTAGGAGCTGGAAGTGGGAGGTCCAGCTAGAGAAGCCGAGCTTCACAGACGAGCATGTCCAGAATTAGCAACAAAGCCAGTGTTAGTTGTATGACTATGGTAAGAGTCACCTAACTTCTCCAGGCTTCGGGTTCCTCATCTGTAAAATGAAAATGTTAAGGTCTTTATCAGCTCTAGCATCTGTGGTTCTAAACTGGTAAGTGAATACATATGGAGAGCCCAACTTGGGATGAAAGGAGGAACTTCAGGGGTGAAGATCCAGAGTTTTTTTTGTTTGTTTGTTTTTAGTTTTTTTAATTATATTTTATTGATTATGCTATTACAGTTGTCCCATTTTCCCCCCTTCATTACCCTCCACCCTGCACACCCCCTCCCACCCATGATCCCCCCTTTAGTTCATGCCCATGTGTCATAAGTTCTTTAGCTTCTACATTTCCCACACTATTCTTGCCCTTCCCCTGTCTATTTTCTACCCACCGTCTATGCTACTTGTTCTCTGTACCTTGTCCCCCTCTCTCCTCTTCCCACTCTCCTATTGCTAACCCTCCATGTGATCTCCATTTCTGTGTTTCTGCTCCTGTTGTAGTGGTTTGCTTAGTTGGCTTTTGTTTTAGGTCTGGTTGTTAATACCTGTGAGTTTGCTGTCTTTTTACTGTTCATATTTTTTATCTTCTTTTTCTTAGATAAGTCCCTTTAACATTTCATATAATAAGGGCTTGGT
>PVKU01017938.1:0-10239 GCA_004027475.1 Anoura caudifer
AGAAGTGTCTATTCAAGTCCTTTGCCCATTTTTTAATTGGGTCGCTTATCTTCTTAGAGCGGAGTTGTGTAAGTTCTTTATATATTTTGGAGATTAAACCCTTGTGTGAGGTATCATTGGCAAATATGTTTTCCCATACAGTTGGTTCTCTTTTTATTTTGATACTGTTTTCTTTAGCCACACAGAAGCTTTTTATTTTGATGAGATCCCATTTGTTTATTCTTTCCTTTATGTCCCTTGCTTTAGGGGACATATCAGTAAAAATGTGGCTGCATGAAATGTCTGAGATTTTCCTGCCTATGTTCTCCTCTAGGACTTTAATGGTGTCACGGCTTATATTTAAATCTTTTATCCACCTTGAATTTATTTTTGTGTATGGTGTAAGTTGGTGTTCAAGTTTCATTTTTTTTTTTGCATGTAGCTGTCCAGTTCACCCAACACCACTTGTTGAAGAGGCTACTTTTATCCCATTTTATGTTGCTGCCTCCTTTGTCAAATATTAATTGACAGTAGAGAAATGGGTTTACTTCTGGGTTCTCTATTCTATTCCACTGGTCCATGTGTCTGTTTTTGTGCCAATACCAGGCTGTTTTGATTACAGTGGCCTTGTAATACAGTTTGGTGTCAGGCATTGTAATCCCTCCTACTTGGCTCTTCTTTCTAAAAATTGCTGCAGCTATTTGAGGTTGTTTATGGCTCCAAATAAATTTTTGAAGTGTTTGTTCTATGTCTGTGAAATATGCCATTGGTAGTTTAATAGGTATTGCATTGAATCTGTAAATTTCTTTGGGTAGTATGGACATTTTGATGATGTTAATTCTTCCGATCCATGAACACGGTATACGTTTCCATTTGTTTGTGTCTTCCTTGATTTCTTTCTTCAGTGTTGTGTAGTTTTCCGCATACAGGTCTTTTACCCCTTTGGTTAGGTTTATTTCTGGGTATTTTCTTTTTCTTTTTGCTATATCGAATGGGATTTTTTCTTGATTTCTGCTTCTGCTGTTTCATTGTTGGTATACAAAAACACCTTTGATTTCTGGATATTGACTTTGTATCTAGCTGTTTGGCCAGATTAATTTATTAGGTCAAGCAGCTTTTTGGCCGAGTGTATAGGAGATTTTCTATGTACACTATCATGTCATCTGCAAACAATGATAGTTTTGTTTCCTCCTTTCCAATTTGGATGCCTTTTATTTCCTTTTCTTGTCTAATCACTGTGGCTAGGACTTCTAATACTATATTGAATGGAAGTGGAGAAAGTGGACAACCTTGTCTTGTTCCTGATCTTAGTGGAAAAGATTTTAGTTTTTGCCTGTTGAGTATGATGTTGGCTGTGCGTCTCTCATATATGGCCTTTATTATGTTGAAGAATACTCCCTCTATTCCCACTTTGCTGAGTGTTTTTATCATAAATGGGTGCTGTACCTTATCAAATGCTTTTTCCCATCTATTGATATGATCATGTGATTTTTGTCTTTGCTTTGGTTTATGTGATGTATTACATTTACTGATTTGCGAATGTTGAACCATCCTTGCATCCCTGGGATGAATCCCACTTGGTCATGCTGTATGATCTTCTTAATGTATTGTTCGATGTGGTTTGCCAATATTTAGTTGAGGATTTTAGCACCTATGTTCATCAGCGATATTGGCCTGAAGTTTTCTTTCTTTGTTATGTCTTTATCTGGTTTTGGGATTAGGATGATGCTGGCTTCATAAAAAGAGTTTGGGAGTCTTCCATCATTTTGGATTTTCTGGAATAGTCTGTGAAGGATAGGGGTTAGCTCTTCCTTAAATGCTTTGTAAAATTCTCCTGTGAAACCATCTGGTCCAGGGCTTTTGCGTGTCGGGAGTTTTTTGATTACTGCTTCAATTTCATCTGCTGTTATTGGTCTGTTCAGGCTTTCTGCTTCTTCTTCATTGAGTTTTGGAAGATTATATTTTTCTAGAAACTTGTCCATTTCACCTAGGTTTTCAAATTTCTCGGCATACAGTTCTTCATAGTAATTTCTTACAATTCTTTGTATTTCTGTGGTGTCAGTTGTAATCTCTCCTCTTTCATTTCTGATTGTGTTTATTTGGGTCCTCTCTCTTTTTTTCTTGATGAGCCTGCTTAAAGGCTTGTTGATTTTGTTTATCTTTTCAAAGAACCAGCTCCTGGATACATTGATCCTTAGAATTGTGCTTTTAGTCTCCATGTCATTTAATTCTGCTCTGATTCCTGGTTATTTCCTTCCTTCTACTTGCTCTGGGCTGTCTTTGTTGTTGTTCCTCAAGTTCTTGTAGGCGTAGGGTTAAGATGTTTGTTCGAAATGTTTCTATCTTTTTTAGGTAGGCCTGTATCACTACGAACTTCCCTCTGAGGACTGCCTTCACTGTGTCCCATAAGTTTTGGGTTGTTGTGAGTTCATTTTCATTTGTTTCCAGAAACTTTTTGATTTCTTCCCTAATTTCATTCTTGACCCATTCATTGTTTAATAGCATGCTATTCAATCTCCATGATTTTGAGGGTTTTGGGTTTTTTCCCCTTGGGGTTGGTTTCTAGTCTCAGTCCCTTGCAGTCGGAGAAAATGCTTGGTATGATTTCAATTTTCTTGAATTTGTTGAGGCTTGTTTTGCGTCCTATCATGGGGTCTATCTTTGAAAATGTTCCATGTGCATTTGAAAAGAATATGTATCTTGCTTCTTTGATATGAAAAGCCCTATATATATCAGTTAAGTGTATTTGATCTAGGGCAAGTTTTAATGCCACAATACCTTTTTTGATATTTTATTTAGAAGATCTGTCCATTTTTGACAGTGGGGTGTTGAAATCCCCTACTATAATTGTGTTGCTGTCAATATCTTTCTTGAAGTCCTCTAAGAGTTTCTTTATGTATTTAGGTGCTCCCATGTTGGGTGCATATATATTTACAATGTTTATGTCTTCTTGATGGATTCTTCCCTTGAGTATTATGATGTGACCTTCTGGGTCTCTCTTTATGGCCCTTCTTTTGAAGTCTATTTTGTCTGATATGAGTATTGCTATTCCGGCTTTTTTCTTTCCTCTCCATTTGCTTGGAACATTTTTTTTCACCTCTTCACTTTGAGTCTGTGTAGGTCTTTTGTCCTGAGGTGGGTCTCTTGTAGGCAGCATATGTGTGGGTCATGCTTTCTTATCCATTCAGCTATTCTATATCTTTTGATTGAAGCATTTAATCCATTTGCATTTAAGGTTATTATTGATAGGTACTTATTCATTGCCATTTTTGTACCTGTGTTCCTCTCTCTCCCTTTTCCTTTCTATCCTTAAAACAGTCCCTTGAGCATCTCTTGCAGAGCTGGTTTGGTAGAGGTGTATTCTTTTACAATTCTTTTGTCTGGGAAGCTCCTTATTTGGCCTTCTCTCTTGATTGAAAGCCTTGCTGGGTAAAGTAGTCTTGGTTGCAGACTTCTGGTTCTCATTACTTGGAATATTTCTTGCCATTCTCTTCTGGCTTGGAGCATTTCCATTGAGAAGTCAGCTGCTAACCTTATTGGGGCTCCCTTGTATGTTACTTCCTGATTCTCCCTTGCTGCCTTTAAGATTCTCTTTGTCTTGGAATTTTGCCATTTTAATTATGATGTGTCTTGAAGTGGGCCTCTTTGGGCTCCTCTTGATTGGGACTCTCTGTGTTTCCTGGATTTGTGTGAGTTTTTCTCTCATCACATTAGGGAAGTTTTCCATCATTACTTTTTCAAATAGGTTTTCTATCCCTTGCTCTTCTTCTCCTTCTGGTATCCCTATTATACGGATATTATTACGTTTCATATTGTCTTGCATTTCTCTTAATCCCTCTTCATTCTTTCTGAGCCTCTTTTCCTTTTCTTGCTCTTTCTGGCTGTTTTTATCTACTTTGTCCTCCAACTCACTGATCTGATGTTCTGCTTCATCGATTCTGCTTTTGATTCCTTCTACTGTGTTCTTCAGTTCAGAAATTGTATTCTTCATTTCCTCTTGGCCCTTGTTGATAGTTTCTATTTCCTTTTTCATGTTGATATAGTTTGCAGTGAGTTCATTATAGCTTCCCTGTAGTTTCTCGTAGCTCATTGAGAGCTCATGGAGCCTGGCAATTGAGTTCAGAGCAATGGCAACCATTGCTTCGAACTCAATATCTGATAGTTGAGTTGCTCTGTTTCATTTAGCATTGTTTCTGGGGCTTCCTCCTTTCCTTTCATTTGGGGATTGCTTTTTTGTCTTCCCATTGTTTGTGAGACTCTTCTTGTTAGCCTCAGCTTCTTAAATTGATCTGTTCTGGCTCCTTGGGTTTATGGTGTGAACTTCTGTGGTAGAATGCCTGTGAGATTCAGTGGTGCGGTCTCCTTCAGGTATTCTGGTGATCACAGCTTCCACTGTCTCAGCTGTTGGGATGCCTCCTCTTTGGGTCCAACTCTGGTTTTTTCACAGTTTCGGGTTTATTGTCTCACTCATGAGTATTTAAAACAAGAAAAGAAAAGAAAACAAAATGAAAAAAGAAAAAAGAAGAGGAAGGAAGAAGAGATAAAATTGGAAAGGAAGAAGGAATAAAACAAAAAAGAAGTAAAGAGAAGCAAAAGGAATTGAGGGATAAAAAATAAAAATAATAAACGACAATAAACAATATAATTAGAAAAAAACAAAAACAAAAACAAAATCTGTTGCTGGTTTCAAACTTGCCAAACTGGTTTTTCTGGTCTTGCCGGCTACAATGGGCTGAGGGGTGACTGATATGGCTTTTCTCCCTGTTCAGCACTCAGTCAGCTTTGGGCTACTCTCCTCAGTGCTAGCCTGGTGCCTCTTCATACAGGGCCTTCAGCTTGGTTCCTGAGCCTCCTGTAGAGCATGTGCTTTGCTGAGTTTATGGGTGTGAGCTGGGATCTCCTATGCAATGAGCACTCCCTGGGTTTATGGGTTTGAGCTCTGAGTCTTCGACAAAGGCCCCTCCTCTGGTTGCACAGGCAGCTCCAGTTGCTCAGCCGCCTCCTGTCGCACCGGCACCTCTGGTCACAGGGACTTGGGCATGCACTCCTCCCAGGGCTATGCATGGGTGCTCAGAGCCTCTGTGTGTTTGCCCCTCAGACCTTAACTCCCCTCGTACCATAGTATTTTGATCCATTCATTTATTGATGTGAACCTAGGTTGCTTCCAGCTCTTGACTATTGTAAATTGTGCTGCTATGAACATTAGGGTGCATAGGTTCTTTTGGATCGGTGTTTCAGGGTTCTTAGGATATAATCCTAGCAGTGGAATTGCTGGGTCAAAAGGCAGATACATTTTTAGTTTTCTGAGAAAATTCCATACTGCTTTCCATAGTGAGGTACCAGTCTGCAATCCCACCAACAGCGCACTAGGGTTCCCTTTTCTCCACAACCTCTCCAACACTTGTTGTTTGTTGCTTTGTTTATGATGGCCATTCTGACTGGTGTTAAATGGTATCTCATTATGGTTTTAATTTGGGTCTCTCTGATAGCTAGCGATATTGAGCATCTTTTCATGTGTCTCTGGATCTTCTATATGTCCTCCTTGGAGAAGTGTCTGTTCAAGCCCTTTGCCAATTTTTTAATTGGGTTGCTTGTCTTCTTAGAGTGGAGTCGTGTAAGTTCTTTTTCTTCCTTTTTTTAAATTTTATTTTAATTGTTCTTGTACAGTTTTCTGTCTTTTGCTCCCATTCCAGCCCACTGACCCAGCCCTCCCCCCCTCCCATTTCCACCCCTGCTAGTTTTGTCCATGTGACCTTTATACTTGTTGCTCCAAACTCTTCCCCTTTCCCCCTGAAATTCCCTCCCCTCTCTCCTCTGGTGACTATCAACCCCTTCTCAATTTCAGTGTCTTTGGTTATATTGTGCTTGTTTGTTTGTTCTGTTGATTAGGTTCCTGTTAAAGGTGAGATCATATGATATTTGTCCTTCACTGCCTGGCTTAGTTCACTTAGCATAATGCTCTCCAGCTCCATCCATGCTGTTGCGAAGGGTAGGACTTCCTTCTTTCTTTCTACTGCATAGAATTCCATTGTGTAAATGTCCCAAAGTTTCTTGATCCATTCATTTACTGATGGGCACCTAGGTTGCTTCCAACACTTGGCTATTGTAAATTGTGCTGCTATGAACATTAGGGTGCATAGGTTCTTTTGGATCGGTGTTTCAGGGTTCTTAGGATATAATCCTAGCAGTGGAATTGCTGGCTCAAAAGGTAGATCCATTTTTAGTTTTCTTAAAAAATTCCATACTGCTTTCCATAGTGGTTGTACCAGTCTGCAATCCTACCAACATTGCACTAGGGTCCCCTTTTCTCCACAACATCTCCAACACTTGTTGTTTGTTGCTTTGTTTATGATGGCCATTCTGACAGGTTTGAAGTGGTATCTAATTGTGGTTTTAATTTGTATCTCTCTGATAGCAAGCGATAATGAGCATCTTTTCATGTGTTTCTGGATCTTCTGTATGTCCTCCTTGGAGAAGTGTCTGTTCAAGTCCTTTGCCCATTTTTTAATTGGGCTTCTTGTCTTCTTAGAGTGGAGTCATGTAAGTTCTTTGTATATTTTGGAGATTAAACCCTTGTCTGAGGTATCATTGGTGAATATATTTTTCCCATACAGTTGGTTCTCTTTTTATTTTAATACTGTTTTCTTTAGCCATGCAGAAGCTTTTTATTTTGATGAGGTCCCAATTGTTTATTCTTTCCTTTATATCCCTTGCTTTAGGGGAAATATTAGTAAAAATGTTGCTGCGTGAAATGTCTGAAATTTTCCTGCCTATGTTCTCCTCTAGGACTTTAATCATGCCATGGCTTATATTTAAATCTTTTATCCTCCTAGAGTTTATTTTTGTGTATGGTGTAAGCTGGTGCTCGAGTTTCATTTTTTTTCATGTAGCTGTCCAGTTCTCCCAACACCACTTATTGAAGAGGCAATTTCAAAACCAGCTCTGCAAGAGATGCTCAAGGGACTGTTTTAAGGATAGAAAGGAAAAGGGAGAGAGAGGAACACAGGTACAAAAATGGCAATGAATAAGTACCTATCAATAATAACCTTAAATGCAAATGGATTAAATGCTTCAATCAAAAGATATAGAATAGCTGAATGGATAAGAAAGCATGACCCACACATATGCTGCCTACAAGAGACCCACCTCAGGACAAAAGACCTACACAGACTCAAAGTGAAGAGGTGAAAAAAAATGTTCCAAGCAAATGGAGAGGAAAGAAAAAAGCCGGAATAGCAATACTCATATCAGACAAAATAGACTTCAAAAGAAGGGCCATAAAGAGAGACCCAGAAGGTCACATCATAATACTCAAGGGAAGAATCCATCAAGAAGACATAAACATTGTAAATATATATGCACCCAACATGGGAGCACCTAAATACATAAAGAAACTCTTAGAGGACTTCAAGAAAGATATTGACAGCAACACAATTATAGTAGGGGATTTCAACACCCCACTGTCAAAAATGGACAGATCTTCTAAATAAAATATCAAAAAAGGTATTGTGGCATTAAAACTTGCCCTAGATCAAATACACTTAACTGATATATATAGGGCTTTTCATATCAAAGAAGCAAGATACATATTCTTTTCAAATGCACATGGAACATTTTCAAAGATAGACCCCATGATAGGACGCAAAACAAGCCTCAACAAATTCAAGAAAATTGAAATCATACCAAGCATTTTCTCTGACTGCAAGGGACTGAGACTAGAAACCAACCCCAAGGGGAAAAAACCCAAAACCCTCAAAATCATGGAGATTGAATAGCATGCTATTAAACAATGAATGGGTCAAGAATGAAATTAGGGAAGAAATCAAAAAGTTTCTGGAAACAAATGAAAATGAACTCACAACAACCCAAAACTTATGGGACACAGTGAAGGCAGTCCTCAGAGGGAAGTTCGTAGTGATACAGGCCTACCTAAAAAAGATAGAAACATTTCGAACAAACATCTTAACCCTACGCCTACAAGAACTTGAGGAACAACAACAAAGACAGCCCAGAGCAAGTAGAAGGAAGGAAATAACCAGGAATCAGAGCAGAATTAAATGACATGGAGACTAAAAGCACAATTCTAAGGATCAATGTATCCAGGAGCTGGTTCTTTGAAAAGATAAACAAAATCAACAAGCCTTTAAGCAGGCTCATCAAGAAAAAAAGAGAGAGGACCCAAATAAACACAATCAGAAATGAAAGAGGAGAGATTACAACTGACACCACAGAAATACAAAGAATTGTAAGAAATTACTATGAAGAACTGTATGCCGAGAAATTTGAAAACCTAGGTGAAATGGACAAGTTTCTAGAAAAATATAATCTTCCAAAACTCAATGAAGAAGAAGCAGAAAGCCTGAACAGACCAATAACAGCAGATGAAATTGAAGCAGTAATCAAAAAACTCCCGACACGCAAAAGCCCTGGACCAGATGGTTTCACAGGAGAATTTTACAAAGCATTTAAGGAAGAGCTAACCCCTATCCTTCACAGACTATTCCAGAAAATCCAAAATGATGGAAGACTCCCAAACTCTTTTTATGAAGCCAGCATCATCCTAATCCCAAAACCAGATAAAGACATAACAAAGAAAGAAAACTTCAGGCCAATATCGCTGATGAACATAGGTGCTAAAATCCTCAACTAAATATTGGCAAACCACATCGAACAATACATTAAGAAGATCATACAGCATGACCAAGTGGGATTCATCCCAGGGATGCAAGGATGGTTCAACATTCGCAAATCAGTAAATGTAATACATCACATAAACCAAAGCAAAGACAAAAATCACATGATCATATCAATAGATGGGAAAAAGCATTTGATAAGGTACAGCACCCATTTATGATAAAAACACTCAGCAAAGTGGGAATAGAGGGAGTATTCTTCAACATAATAAAGGCCATATATGAGAGACGCACAGCCAACATCATACTCAACAGGCAAAAACTAAAATCTTTTCCACTAAGATCAGGAACAAGACAAGGTTGTCCACTTTCTCCACTTCCATTCAATATAGTATTAGAAGTCCTAGCCACAGTGATTAGACAAGAAAAGGAAATAAAAGGCATCCAAATTGGAAAGGAGGAAACAAAACTATCATTGTTTGCAGATGACATGATAGTGTACATAGAAAATCTCCTATACACTCGGCCAAAAAGCTGCTTGACCTAATAAATTAATCTGGCCAAACAGCTAGATACAAAGTCAATATCCAGAAATCAAAGGTGTTTTTGTATACCAACAATGAAACAGCAGAAGCAGAAATCAAGAAAAAATCCCATTCGATATAGCAAAAAGAAAAAGAAAATACCCAGAAATAAACCTAACCAAAGGGGTAAAAGACCTGTATGCGGAAAACTACACAACACTGAAGAAAGAAATCAAGGAAGACACAAACAAATGGAAACGTATACCGTGTTCATGGATCGGAAGAATTAACATCATCAAAATGTCCATACTACCCAAAGAAATTTACAGATTCAATGCAATACCTATTAAACTACCAATGGCATATTTCACAGACATAGAACAAACACTTCAAAAATTTATTTGGAGCCATAAACAACCTCAAATAGCTGCAGCAATTTTTAGAAAGAAGAGCCAAGTAGGAGGGATTACAATGCCTGACACCAAACTGTATTACAAGGCCACTGTAATCAAAACAGCCTGGTATTGGCACAAAAACAGACACATGGACCAGTGGAATAGAATAGAGAACCCAGAAGTAAACCCATTTCTCTACTGTCAATTAATATTTGACAAAGGAGGCAGCAACATAAAATGGGATAAAAGTAGCCTCTTCAACAAGTGGTGTTGGGTGAACTGGACAGCTACATGCAAAAAAAAAAATGAAACTTGAACACCAACTTACACCATACACAAAAATAAATTCAAGGTGGATAAAAGATTTAAATATAAGCCGTGACACCATTAAAGTCCTAGAGGAGAACATAGGCAGGAAAATCTCAGACATTTCATGCAGCCACATTTTTACTGATATGTCCCCTAAAGCAAGGGACATAAAGGAAAGAATAAACAAATGGGATCTCATCAAAATAAAAAGCTTCTGTGTGGCTAAAGAAAACAGTATCAAAATAAAAAGAGAACCAACTGTATGGGAAAACATATTTGCCAATGATACCTCACACAAGGGTTTAATCTCCAAAATATATAAAGAACTTACACAACTCCGCTCTAAGAAGATAAGCGACCCAATTAAAAAATGGGCAAAGGACTTGAATAGACACTTCT
>PVKU01017939.1:0-10172 GCA_004027475.1 Anoura caudifer
CATTGCCTTTGGAGTCAAATTTATAAAATCCTCTCTGAGATCAAGGTTTATAAATTTAGTACTTATGTTTTCTTCTATATAATTTATTGTTTCAGAGCTTACATAGAGGTCTTTGATCTATTTTCAGTTAATTTTTGTATATGGGGATAAATAGTAGCCTAGTTTCATTCTTTTGCATGTGGCTTTCCAATTTTTCCAGCACCATTTATTGAAGAGGATTTTCTTTATTTTTATCTCCTTTGTTGAAAATTATTTGCCCATATACATATGGATTTATCCTGCCCTATCAACTCTCTTCCATTGGACTGTGCATCTGTTTTTCTGCTGAAACCATACTGTCTTGATTATTGTCATTTTGCAGTATAAATTTAAGTCAGGGAGTGTGACTCTGGCTTCATTCTTTTTTTTCTCAGAATTGCTTTGGCTATTCAGGGTCTTTGTGGTTCCATACAAATTTGATGATTTTTTGTTCTATTTCATTGAAAGTGCCATTGGGATATTAATAAGGATAGCATTATTTTGCATGATGCTTTGGGTAATATGGCCATTTTAACTATGTCAATTCTTCCAATCCATAAATATGGAATATTTTTCCATTTGTTTGTCTCTTGTTCAATCTTTTTCTTCTACTTTAAATAAACTTTTTATTTTTAATTACAGTTGAAAATAATATTATATTAGCTTCAGGTTTATAATGCAGTGATTAGACATTATATAACTTACTAAGTGATCACTCCAATTAATCTAGTACCCATAGGACACCATACACAATTATTACAATATTATTTACTATATTCCAAATGATGTACTTTACATCCCAGTGACTATTCTGTAACTACCAATTTGTGCTTTTGTGCCTTCACCTTATTCACCCATTCACCAAACCCCCAACCCATCTGGCAACCACCAAAATGTTTTCTGTATCTATGAATCTGTTCCTGTTATGCTTGTTCACGTATTTTGTTTTTCAGATCTATTTTGTTTGTTGTAAGTCTTGCTACCCCAGCTTTTTATTTATTTGTTTGTTTCCATTGTCCTGAAATATTATTTTCCAACCCATTTCTTTCAGCTATCTAAAGTGTGTGCCAAAAAAATGAAACTTGAACACCAACTTACACCATACACAAAAATAAATTCAAGGTGGATAAAAGATTTAAATATAAGCTGTGACACCATTAAAGTCCTAGAGGAGAACGTAGGCAGGAAAATCTCAGATATTTCACGCAGCAACATTTTTACTGATATGTCCCCTAAAGCAAGGGACATAAAGGAAAGAATAAACAAATGGGATCTCATCAAAATAAAAAGCTTCTGCATGGCTAAAGAAAACAGTACTAAAATAAAAAGAGAACCAACCACATTGGAAAACATATTTGCCAATGATACCTCAGACAAGGGTTTAATCTCCAAAATATATAAAGAACTTACACGATTCCACTCTAAGAAGACAAGCAACCCAATTAAAAAATGGGCAAAGGACTTGAACAGACACTTTCCAAGGAGGACACACAGAAGATCCAGAAACACATGAAAAGATGCTCAATATCGCTAGCTATCAGGGAGATGCAAATTAAAACCACAATGAGATACCACCTCACACCAGTCAGAATGGTCATCACAAACAAAGCAACAAACAAGAAGTGTTGGAGAGGTTGTGGAGAAAAGGGGACCCTAGTACACTGTTGGTGGGATTGCAGACTGGTAAAACCACTATGGAAAACAGTATGGAATTTTCTAAGAAAACTAAAAATGGATCTACATTTTTACCCAGGAATTCCACTGCTAGGATTATATCCTAGGAACACTGAAACACCAATCCAAAAGAACCTATGCACCCCAATGTTCATAGCAGCACAATTTACAATAGCCAAGTGTTGGAAGCAACCTAGGTGCCCATCAGTTAATGAATGGATCAAGAAACTATGGTACATTTACACAATGGAATTCTATGCAGCAGAAAGAAAGGAGGAGCTCCTACCCTTCGTGACAGCATGGATGGAACTGGAGAGCATTACGCTAAGCGAAATAAGCCAGGAGGTGAAAGACAAATACCATAGGATCTCACCTTTAACGGGATCCTAATTAACAGAACAAACAAACAAGCATAATATAACCAAAGACACTGAAATTGAGAACAAGAGAGGAGAGGGATAGGGATATCCAGGGAGAAGGGGAAGGGTTTAGAGCAACAAGTATGAAAGACACATGGACAAAAGCTGGGGGGGGTGGAAATGAGAGGGATCTGGGGAGGGCAGGGGCAGTGGGATGGGATGGGAGTAGAAGACAAAAAACTGTATAAGAATAACAATTAAAATAAAATTAAAAAAATAAAAAATAAAGTGCGTGTCATTCTATCTAAAGCAAGTCTCTTATAGATAGCACATAAGGGGCCTTTTTGTTATCCATTCATCCTCTACATGACTTTTGACTGGTGCATTTAATGAATTTGCTTTTAATATAATTGTTGATGGATATTTACTTATTGCCATTTTATTATTCATATTTTTCATTTTTTCTTCTTTTTCTTAAAGGAGATCCTTTATTATTTCTTGTAATATTCATTTGGTGGGGATCAACCCCTTTAGCTTTTTCTTGTCTGGGAAGATTTTTATCTGCCCTTTGATTCTAAATGATAGCTTTGCTGGGTAGAGTAATGTTGGCTGTAGATTCTTGCTTTTCACTAATTTTAATATTTCATGCCAATCCCTTTTGGCCAGCAAATACTCTGTTTCTTTTTTTCTGTATTTTTGTTATTTTGCTTTTATTGTTGTTCTATTACAATCGTCCCAATAATCCCCCATTGGTCCCCCCCTGCCTTACCCACCCGCACTCCAACAGTCAGTCCCCACCATGTTGTCCATGTCCACAGATCATTCATACTTGCTCTTAAACTAGACCCTTCCCTTTTTTCCTCCCTTATCTCAGTCCTGCTCGCCTGTGGTCCCTGTCAGTTTGTTCCTTGTTGCCATGCCTCTGGTTCCATTTTCCTTTGTTTGTTTGTTTGTTTGGTTTGTTTGTTTTGTTTATTAGGTTCCTGTTATAGGTGAAATCATATGGCATTTGTCTTTCATTGCCTGGCTTATTTCACTTACCATAATACTCTCCAGTTCCAGCCATGCTGTCACAAAAAGTCAGAATTACTTCTTTCTTTCTGCTGTGTGGTAGTCCACTGTGTAGATGTGCCAGTTTTTTGATCTACTCATTTACCAATGGGCACTTAGGCTGTTTCCAGCACTTGGCAACTGTAAATAATGCTTCTATGAACATAGGGGTGCATAGGTTGTCTTGAATTGGTGTTTCAGAATTCTTGGAGAATAATCCCAGCAGTAGAATTGCTGGGCAGTTCTAATTTTAGTTTTTTGAGGAAATTCAGTACCATTTTCCACAGTGGCTGCACCAGTCTGCATTCCCACCAACAGTGCACCAGGGTTCAATGACATTAGCTGGGCACTCTCAGTGTTCTGCCCCCTCCATGTGGGCTGTGAACATCCTCCATGATTGCTGTTGGCACCCCATTGGGAGGGATTTACCCCCAGGCCTATGGCCTGTGAGAACTGGCTGCAACCACTGGGATGGATCAGCTATGCAGAGGCGGGCCGCATGAAACAGGACGTATTTCAGCAGGGACCTTGTGCCTACTGATTCTGCCCTTGATTGTGTCCCTCATGGAGGAGGTTGCTACCCACTCAGGTGCTTTGACTTTGGGGCCTCTTTGGAGGTGCAGGTCAAGGTCAGCAATCACCTATGCCTGGCTCAGGACCACCTGGCATGAGCTACAAAGTGATCTGCAAATGGCTGCTACTTATACTGGGTTTGGAGGTGCCCAGGAGAGGCTCATTGCTGCTAGTGCTGGTCCTGAAGCCACTTAGCAAGAGGCATGTAGCATGCTGAGGCCAGATGCTACTCATTTGAGAGATTTTAGGAATATCCAAAGCACGAGTCAAACAGGTCAGTTGTATAGAAAAGTTACTAGAAACAGCTTGAGTGGGCCTACAATTTGGGTGGAGTGGTGTATCAAGGAATCACCAGGACAAGGTAAAACATGTGAGCCAGGTTGATGAACACTCAAATATGGTATGGGCCTGCTGCCATTTTAGGAAGAGGGCCCAGAAAAGGAAAAATGGCCTCTGCCAGCCCTTCAGTCCTAGAGAAAGCTGTCCCTCCACCTCTTGCCCCAGTGGAAGACAACTCAATTTCTTCCCATGCGTCCCTGCTGCCTTTGAGCTGCTGCCTGAGTGTTGGAGCTCAGAGTGAGTGAGCCTGAGTAAGTTCATGCATGGACCCTTTAAAAGGAATGCCTAGGGCTCCAGAAGCCCTCTATCTAACTCACCCACAATGCTAGCTGGTTTTTACAGCCACAAGTTACAGGGACTCCTCTTCCTGGCACTGGAACCCTAGGCTGGTTGGTCTGGTGTGAGACTGGGACACCTTGCTTCTCAGAGGGGACCCCTATATGGGAGATATCGTTCCCTATTTTTATATGTCACATATGGGTATAGAAGCAGCCAGTTAGGTGTCTCTACCCTCATACTAGTCTCAACGTGGCTTCTTTAATCCTTAGCTGTAGGACTTTTGTTCAGCTAGATTTTAGGCGGTTCTAAATGATGGTTTTTCTATAGTTTAATTATAATTTTGATGTGGTTGTGGGAGGATTCAAATACCGCATTTACCTACACCCCAATCTTGACCAAAATCCCCATCAATCTCTTTCAATAATGCTTTGTAGTTTTCAATGTATAGGTCCTTCACATTCTTTGTTAAGTTTATTCCTAGATATCTTATTCTTGTTGCAATTGCAAAATGAATTGTTTTTTCCATTTCTTTTTATGAAATTTTATTGTTAGTATATAGAAATGCAATGGACTTTTATACATTGATTTTGTATCCTGCAACTTCACCACATTTGCTTATTATTTCTAAAAGTTTTTTGGTGGATTCTTTATGGTTTTCTATATAAAGAATCACGTTATCTGCAAAAAGTGACACTTCTACTTCTTCATTTTTAATTTAGATGCCTTTTAGTTATTCTGTTGCCTGGAATCTCTAGCTAAGACTTTCAGCACTACATTGAATAATAGCAGTTAAAGTGGACATCCTTGTCTTGTTTCTGATCTAAGAGGGGTTCATTCCAAAGGCACAGGGTGATTCAACATATGAAAATCAATTAATGTGATATACCACATTAATAAAATAAAGGAGAAAAATCATATAATCATATCAATAGATATAGAAAGAAACATTTGACAAGGTAAAACATCCATTTATGATTAAAACACTCAATAAAATGGATGTAAAAAGAAACTACCTCAACATAATAACTATATATAACAAACCATTAGCTAATTTCATACTTAATGATTAAAAAACTAGATATTCTTAATGCCTATCTTCACAGTGGAATGGTTTATTTTCCCCTATAGTTTTGCTATTTTTTGCTTTATATGTGTGTAGTCTTTGTTGTTGGAAACAAACAGCTTTAGAATTATTTTAACATTATGAAGTAACATTGATTAACTCATTTAATGCTTCTGTCTCTTGTCCATTTTGTATGACATTAAAAGGCTACAATCAATTTCCTTTTTATAATTTTTACTTTTAAAATCTCTGTCATTATGTTTTATATGTGTCCCTTTCAGGCGGAAAAAGTTTCGGTTTTAGTTTGTAATCTAACAATATTTTTTTTAAACTGAACATATCACTATTTTGTATTTATTGCAATTATAATTTTAGATTTATCCTTCTATCTTATTTTGTGCTTATTTTTTAAATATATTTTATTGATTATACTAGTACAGTTGTCCCATTTTTCCCCCTTTATTCCCCTCCACCCTCCATTCCCCCCAACTTAGTTCATGTCCATGGGTCATACATATACATTCTTTGGCTTCTCCATTTCCCATACTATTCTTAACCTCCCCCTGTCTATTTTGTACCTACAATTTATGCTACTTATTCTCTGTACCTTTTCCCCCTCTCTCCTCTTCCCACTCCCCTATTGCTCACCCTCCATGTGATTTCCATTTCTGTGTTTCTGCTCCTGTTGTAGTGCTTTGCTTAGTTGGCTTTTGCTTTAGGTCTGGTTGTTAATACCTGTGAGTTTGCTGTCTTTTTACTGTTCATATTTTTTATCTTCTTTTTCTTAGATAAGTCCCTTTAACATTTCATATAATAAGGGCTTGGTGATGATGAACTCCTTGAACTTGACCTTATCTGAGAAGTGCTTTATCTTCCCTTCCATTCTAAATGACAGCTTTGCTGGATAGAGCAATCTTGGATGTAGATCTTTGATTTTCATGACTTGGAATACCTCTTTCCAGCCCCTTCTTGCCTGGAAGGTCTCTTTTGAGAAATCCGCTGAAAGTCTGATGGGAACTCCTTTGTAGGTGACTGTCCCCTTATCCCTTGCTGCTTCTAGAATTCTCTCCTTCATTTGAATCTTGGGTAATGTAATTATAATGTGCCTTGGTGTGTTCCTCCTCGGGTCCAACTTCTTTGGGACTCTCTGAGCTTCCTGGACTTCCTGGAAGACTATTTCCTTTGCTAGATTGGGGAAGTTCTCCTTCATTATTTGTTCAAATAAGTTTTCCATTTCTTGATCTTCCTCTTCTTCTGGCACCCTTATGATTTGGATGTTAGAATGTTTAAAGTTGTCCTGGAGGTTCCTAAATCTCTTCTCATTTTTTTTTTTTGAATTCTTGTTCTTCATTCTTTTCTGATTGAATGTTTCTTTCTTCCTTCTGCTCCAAACCGTTGCTTTAAATCCTGGTTTCCTTCCTGTCACTGTTGGTTCCCTGGAGATTTTTCTTTATTTCACATAATGCAACCTTCATTGCTGCCTGGGTCCTTTTTATGCTATTGAAGTACTCAATGAGTCCCTGGAGCATCCTGATAACCAGTGTTCTGAACTGTGTATTTGATAGGTTGGTTATCTCATTGCTTAGTTGTATTTTTTATGGAGCTTTGAATTGTTCTTTTATTTGGGCCATTTTTTTGTCTTGATGCACCTGTTATGTAGTAAGGGGCAGAGCCTTATGTGTTCACCAGGGCAGGACAACCCACATCACTGCATTGTGAAGCTGTATGTGGCGGAGGGGTCCGGGAGGGAACAATACTGCTTGCTCCACTCTCTGCTGGTTTTCAGTCACTTCCCCCACTATCCACAATCTAATTGGGCCTTTTTGGTGCTGATTCCCTGTGGGTGGGTTGTACATTCTAGGACCCTGTGGGTCTCTCCAATGAACTCCCCTGTGAGGCTTGTAGTTTCTCTTGATGCCTCAACACCCACAGGTGTTTTCAGTCAGAGGTTTGAGGCCTTATTTTCCTGCACTGGAACCCTGGGTTGTGCAGTCTGTCTTGCTCCCCAGTTGTTGTTCCTCCTGGTTTATCTGCACGTGAATGTGGGACCTGGTCCACCAGCCGCCACCTAGCTGGGTCCACCAGCCACTGCCTTGCTGCAAGTCCTCTCCATCCAGCTGCCCATTTCTGCCCCTCCTACTGGTCTGGATGAATGTTTCTTCTTTAACTCCTTGGTTGTTGGACTTCCATACAGTTTGATTTTATGTTAGTTCTGGTTGGTTTTTGTTTTTAAATTTGTTGTTGTCCTTCTTTTGGTTGTGGGAGGAAGTACAGTGTGTCTACTTATGCCTTCATCCTGGCTGGAAGTCTAGTTATTTTGTGCTTATATTTGTTCCACCAGTTATTTGTATGGTCTTTCTTCCTTTTTATCTTCAGTTATATTAACCAGTTTTCTCTCATCCAATTTTCCCTCTACCAGTTTACATTATACACTATTATAATGATAACATGCTATTATACACTATTATAATATATCATAATAAATATTTTATTATTTTAATAATTTTTAAATTTATTCTATTATTCAGATACTACAAAAGAAAGGATAAAACTAGTCTGCAAGGGTTATTTATTTACATGAATGATTTAGAATGCTCCTAGAAATAAACTAGACTCATGTACAGAAAAAAGTAATAATAATACTAAAACAACTCAGTAGAAATTCAATCAAGGGCCTGAATAATAAATAAGGCATCTAAGTATTCAAGAAGTATCTGTTCAGAAACCTTTGTGACTATGCAAATCCACAAGTTATTTTAAAGCATATAGTTTACATCCATAAAAAGTAATTAGGTATCACTGCAACTAGTATGCTCTATGGGGGTAAAATGTTTGTGTCTTTTATTCACTGTTATATCTCTAGATGCTAGAATAAAGCCCAGCACATTAATAGGTATATATTTGCTGATTAAATAAATGAGTGAAACATTTTAAGAAACCTTAAATCCTCAGTGACTTGATAAATGCAGGATTGTGTTGAATATTTTTTTTATTAATCTTTCCAGATATACTCTATAAACTCCATCCTGCTCTGTGCCCTGTGTGGTGGATGTTATTGAGTCCATCAGAATTTTCCTTGTTCTTTGACTCAGCTAAGACACAACCAATGAGACTTCCGGCCAAGATGGAGGCATAGGCAGACACCCTGTGCCTCCTCTCACAACCAAAATTAAGGACAACAAAGATTTAGAAACAAGAAAACAACCAGAACTCAGAAAATCGAACTGTTTGGAAGTCCAACAATGATTCATCCAGACCGGTAAGAGGGGAGGAGTCGCGGCAGGAAAAAGCGGAGGTGAGGACCGGGCACGCAGGCAGCAGCGGCTGGCAGCACCCAGGTGCACAGGCGGCGACTAGCAGACCCTGGGCACAGGGCGGCAACTGTGCAGAACCAGTGAGGCCGCACAAGGCAGCTGGCTGACCGGGTGGTCCCACATTCACGCGCAGATAACCCAGGCAAAGGGGAAGTGGTGAAAGGAACTGGAATCTGAGAGTGAGTAAAGCAACTGCCATTATCTCCTTTCAGACCCCGCCCCCACATACAGCGTCACTACCCAGCGACTGGGCTGTCCCGCCCTGGGGAACACCTAAGGCTCCACCCCTCACTACGTAACAGCCGCGACTAGATAAAACAAACAAACAAACAAAAAAAAAAAAACCAGAAATGAAAATGGCTCAAACCAGAGAACAAATCAAAGCCCCAGAGCCAATTTATCTAAGTGATGAAGAGATTGCCAACCTATCAGATGCACAATTCAAAACCCTGGTGATCAGGATGCTCACAGAATTGGTTGATTTTGCTCACAAATTAGATGAAAAAATGAAGGCCATAATAAGTGAAATGAAGACAAATGCATGGGGAATCAACAGAGATGGGAGGAAAACAGGGACTCAAATCAATGGAGTGGACCAGAAGGAAAAAAGAAACAACCAAACAAAAAACAAGGAAGAAACAAGAATTCAAAAAAATGAAGAGAGGCTTAGGAACCTCCAGGACATCTTTAAATGTCCCAACAGCCAAATTATAGGGGTACCAGAAGGGGAAGAAGAAGAGCAACCAGTGGAAAACTTATTTGAACAAATAATAAAGAGAAATTCCCCAATCTGGCAAAGGAAATATTCTTCCAGGAAGTCCAGGAAGCTCAGAGAGTCCCAAAGAAGTTGGACCTGAGGAGGAACACACCAAGGCACATTATAATTACATTACCCAAGATTCAAATGAAGGAGAGAATTCTAGAAGCAGCAAGGGATAAGGGGACAGTCACCCACAAAGGAGTTCCCATCAGACTTTCAGCGGATTTCTCAAAAGAGACCTTCCAGGCAAGAAGGGGCTGGAAAGAGGTATTCCAAGTCATGAAAATCAAAGATCTACATCCAAGATTGCTCTATCCAGCAAAGCTGTCATTTAGAATAGAAGGGAAGATAAAGTGCTTCTCAGATAAGGTCAAGTTCAAGGAGTTCATCATCACCAAGCCCTTATTATATGAAATGTTAAAGGGACTTATCTAAGAAAAAGAAGATAAGAAATATGAACAGTAAAAAGACAGCAAACTCACAGGTATTAACAACCAGACCTAAAACAAAAGCCAACTAAGCAAAGCACTACAACAGGAGCAGAAACACAGAAATGGAGATCACATGGAGGGTGAGCAATAGGGGAGTGGGAAGAGGAGAGAGGGGGACAAGGTACATAGAACAAGTAGCATAGATGGTGGGTAGAAAATAGACAGGGGGAGGGCAAGAATAGTGTGGGAAATGTAGAAGCTAAAGAACTTATGACACATGGGCATGAACTAAAGGGGGGAATGTGGGTGGGA
>PVKU01017940.1:0-10235 GCA_004027475.1 Anoura caudifer
CTCAGAGAGTCCCAAAGAAGTTGGACCCAAGGAGGAACACACCAAGGCACATCATAATTACATTAGCCAAGATTAAAATGAAGGGGAGAATTCTAGAAGCAGCAAGGGATAAGGGGACAGTCACCTACAAAGGAGTTCCCATCAGACTGTCAGCTGATTTCTCAAAAGAGACCTTCCAGGCAAGAAGGGGCTGGAAAGAAGTATTCCAAGTCATGAAAGTCAAGGACCTACATCCAAGATTGCTCTATCCAGCAGTTTTCATTTAGAATGGAAGGGCAGATAAAGTGCTTCTCAGATAAGGTCAAGTTAAAGGAGTTCATCATCACCAAGCCCTTATTATATGAAATGTTAAAGGGATTTATCTAAGAAAAAGAAGATAAAAAATAAGAATAGTAAAATGAGAGCAAACTCACAGTTATTAACAACCACACCTAAAACAAAAAGAAAAGCAAACTAAGCAAATGCCTAGAACAGGAGCAGAAACACAGAAATGGAGATCACATGAAGGGTTATCAACAGGTGAGTGGGAGGAGGAGAGAGGGGAAAAGGTACAGAGAATAAGTAGCATAGATGGTAGGTAGAAAATAGACAGGGGGAGGGTAAGGATAGTATAGGAAATGTAGAAGCCAAAGAATTCCTATGTAGGACCCATGGACATGAACTAAAGTGGGGGGAATGTGGGTGGGAGGGGGTGTGTAGGGTGGAGGGGAGTGAAGAGGGGGGAATGGGACAAATGTAATAGTGTAATCAATAAAACATATTAAAAATCCAAAAGAAAGTTGTAAAGATATTCTGTTCCCATTTTATACTTAAGAAACTGAGGCACAATAATATTGACTGATTTCCTCAAGGTCAGATATTGATTCTCTGATAGAAAGTGAGGTTTCCTGGGTGTCAATTTCCTCTCTCTCAAGAAACAGTATAAAGTTCTGCTAGAGAAGTTTTCCCAAACTTGAATGTGCATCACAGTCCCCTGGAGGGCTTGTTAAAGGTGACTGCTGGGAAGCACCCCCAAGTTCCTGATTCTGGAGATCGTGAGTGGGGCCTGAGAGTCTGCATATCCAATAGAGTCCCAGGTGATGCTCTACTGCTGGTGGGGGGAACAAAGTTTGAGGACTGCTGTGTTGGGTATAAATGCTTGCTCATACGCTAAGCATATGTGCTTGTAATTAGAGGATGGTGAGGGGAAGGAGAGCAGGGAAGGTGTCTTACTCATCTTGTAAACCCCTCCTCCTTGCACGGTCCACACACTGCCTGAATTGTGACAGATGTGTAATACATTTTTGTTAAATTGAATTTCTTTTATGTTGGGAAAATTTTATGAAATACTCAATATAGTGAAGACAGACCTCTCTTTCCAGAAAAAAAAACAAAAACAAAAAAACATTGGAATGGACTCATATTTCTGCCAGAAAGGATTTATCCTTAAGAGAAACAAGTTGCCTCTGTTTTCCCGAGTCCCAGGGCTTTTGACATGTCTTCTGGCTCAAGCACATCACTGAAGCCAGGGAGCAGAAGGGGGCAGGAACAAGGTGGCAGACTCCGTAGGGTTTCTAGTTTGTGGCACAAGGGAAAATGTGCTGGCTGCCAGTTTTCATATCTTATGCTAACCCTGAAAGCTCACTTCCTTCAGTCAGGCTTCTGGGGTCGTTGTTTCATGCCATCAGATAACAAGCCAGAGGGCCCGGAGAGACTTCGTCTTTGCTGCTGCCCAGTGGGGATGTGACTGACCTGCAAAGTCCAGTCTGCAGGGGCCACAAGTAATAACAGCACCGGGTGTCTGGCACTGAGCTAAGAGCTTTACCTGCTTATTTTATTTAATCATAGCAAAACCCATTCAATGTTGGTATTGTTCTTATTCCTATACCACCAATTAAGAGAATTAGGCTGAGATAAATAACCTGGCTTAGCTATGTGGCTGGTGAGTTGTAGATCCATGATTTGAGCTCTGATCTGTTTGACTACAGTATCTTTACTCTCAGTCACCAACTGTACAAATTCCTGAATATGTATGTATCTCCATCCATTTATCCATCCATCCAATGGGACAGGATCAGGATCACTTAACCCATCCAGCATACACAGGAAAGGGATAACTGAAGGAGAAAGAAGAAGAGTGGTTTTCCCAATGTCATGCAACGACTTGGCAACAGAATCAGAACTAGAACAAAGGTCTCCTTGTTCCCTGAGTCAATGTCAATGCCTTTCCTAGTTACTATGTCCTTGTACTTAAGCATCGTTATTAGCTTCTTTCACTTTATGCTTCTCTATAATAACTGGGCATCCTTCAGTCATCCTTCCTATCACTTAGTGCTGATGTGATTTGGGCCCTGTCTATACTTACTTTTGCCACAAGTCTACTTCATCTCCCCCTGCCATTCCTGCCAGCCTAGTAGGCCTGAGTGTATTCTGCAATTATATTCATTTCAATTTCTCCTCGAGTCATTCATCCTGCATGTTAGATCTGATTTCACAGAAACTTTAGGGTGAGAGACAACAACTTCATCTTGCCTATCTCATCACTAAGGGAATGATACTGTGAAACCCATGGAAGATCATTTGCTCACTCTCTTTCATTGTAAATAATTATCAGGGAACCCAAAAGTAAACTTGTCAGGGCCTTTGTCACATGGACAAACAAATGACAACATGAGTGAGGCAGTGACTGCATCAGTGCCCTCACGCATCTTCTCACTTAGACATGGAGAAAACCTGCACAAGTTAGTCCCAGGGGTTTGTAATCCCATCTTCCAAGGCATAGAAACTGCCCCCAATGAAAAGGAGTTGCTTTCTGTTCTCTCCTGGAAACACTATGTCATCTCTTTCCTTCAGCATTCTGTAAAAGTTAAAGCACCATCCCCCATTTTACATTGCCAGAGAGGGTAATATAGTGAAGATGAGGTTGGTAACTAATAGCATGTTCCATGTATTCCTGTTTCTACCATTGAGTAAAGAAAAATGAATTCCAAGTAAGGTTGAGGACTTTCTTATTTACCTTCTTTCCACTAAACTCAAGTCAACATAAAATGCCTTTCATGTCTTCTTAGATTCTTTTATTAGGTTTAAATTATTCCAGCCAACCTTGATACTTCCCCATTATCACATGTTATTTATGATAGAGACTCTGACCTTATAAACCATAGGATCTGAGAACTATTGATCCTTGGGAGCAGTAGTTTCCAAATTCTGGTATAAGAATGGATGTTTGCCTATTTTCACTATCTATGGCCAAGTGAATAAATAAACCTGTACAATGTATAGATTGCAAAAGTTGTCAGCCCCTAATCTCCTTCATGAGATCTACGTTGGGACCACTCTGCTTTCTCACCACAGAATTCCCACCGCTGGGAAGGGCATAATGCCCAACAGGCATTCAGTAGCTATCTGTTGAGTAAGTGAACAAATGCAGGGTCCTACTTTGGGAAGAGCTGTTCTTCATTCTGTAATTGTGTCTCTCTCTGATGTTTAAATTTTTTTTAAAAGGAAATTGTGGTGATAGGCAGAAGTTATTTTAAAGGCCCTTAATTGGTAAAACTAAAGGCTGAGAATTCTGTCTTGATCATCTAAACTTGACTTTTGAAATTTTATTGGGTTAAGAATATAACCACCTGGAAATCAACAGTGTGATCTTATTGCCTTATGTTAGAATGAGAGAATTGCTGCCCAGTGAAAGGAAATAACTTGCTTAAGTCCTCAGTAACTGGAATATTATCTGTTGTCCTACAGCACTTGTACTTTATGGAAAAATAATTACCAGTTGATACCTCTTTCTCTCTCTTTCGTTTTTATGGATCACTGTGGTTCCTGAAACAATACTGTAAGCTCCTTGAGTGTGGATCATGCTCCATTCTGTTCTGTAATGCTGGCAGCCCTCCTTGTTTGGGGCACTATCCATGGTACTGAACTTCTGCCTTGAAGGTTAAGCTAAGTGGGTACAGGTAAAAGCAATGAACTCCCCACATCTCCTTTTTTTCCTTTCTTTCTTTTTTTTTTTTTTTGATATTAACTCCTTCTCTGATACATGGTTGGCAAAATTTTTATTTTATTCTTTAGGTTGTCTTTTTGCTTTGCTAATTATTTCTTTTGCTGTGCAGAACTCTTTGAGTTTGAAGTAGTCCCGTTTTTGTTTTTGCTTTTGTTGTTTTGTGCATTATATCCCAAAAATCATTGCCAAGACCAATATTGAAGAGTTTCTTTTCCATGTTTTCTTGTAGGAGTTTTATGGTATCAGCTCCTTAGGGATCCAATAGGGATCCAATTTTATTATTCTGCTTGTGTTTCTCTAGTTTTCCCAGCACCACTTGTTAAAGAAACTATCCTTTTTGTCTTGAGTGTTCTCTGATCCCTTGTGGGACATTAGTTGATCATATATGATGGGATCTATTTCTGGGCTATCCTGTTTCATTGGGCTATTTGTCTATAGACCTCTAGTCTATTTTTGTGTTTGTATTATACTGTTTTTTTTCTTTTACTATGTCTTTGTAGTGTAGTTTGAAATCAGGAAGTGGTAAGCACATAAAAGATCATAAGCACATGCTCAGCATCATTAATTATCAGAGAGATGAAAATCATGACTATAATGATATCTCTCCTTATACCATCAATATGGTTATTCTCCAGGAGACCAGAGGCAACAGGTACTGGCAAGGACATGATGGAAAGGGAACCCTCATACACTGTGGATGGTAATGCAATTGCTCCACCACTATGGAAGTAATATTAAACATAGATGTACCATGCTATCCAGTGATTCCACTTCTGGGTACATACCCAAAGGAAATGAAAACAGAACTGTAAAAAGATATGTGCATTCCCATGTTTACTGCGGCATTATTCACAATAGCCGGGATATGGAAACAACCTAAATGTCTGTCAGTAGATGGATGGATAAAAATTATATGGTACATTTATACAATAAAATATTATTCAACCATGAGAAAGCAGGATATCCTGCCATTTGCAACATCATGGGCGGACCTTGAGCACATTTTGTTAAGTGAGATAATAACTCAGGCAGAGAAAGACAAATCCTATGTGATATCACTTACGTGTGAAATCTAAAAAAGTCAATCATAAAAAAAAAAGTAAAATTGTGGTTACCAGAGGATGAGCGGGTGGGAGGATAAGACTGATGTTTTTCAAGGGTACAAACCTGCAACAAGTGATAAATAAGCCATAGAGCTCTAACACACAATATAATGACTATAGACATTATTGTACTATAATTATGTAATTGATAAATATTGCTACAGCAACAATCATATTATAATATATAAATGTATCAGAGTAACATGTTGTACACCTTAAACTTGCACAATGTTACATGTCACAATTTTTCAGTTAAAAAAAAACATGGGGCTCCTATTAACTGTCATCCTTATTTCACAGGTGAAGACAAAGAAAAATAAGCTTGAACCCGACGTGCACACCAAGTTAAAATCTGTTACCCAATCAGTCCCATGAAGGGAAATACATTGACTTAGATCAATCAACTCATAAAGATGGATGAACACAAAGAGCATTGATCTTGAACATGAATTCTCAGACTAGGTTCACAAAGGCGATGGACTTCCCCTTCTCACTCAGCCCTCAAACACATAAAAAAAAAGAAAAAAAAGAACATTCCTTCTGCATCTCATTTAACACTGTGATATTGCAAAAAAGGACTGTATTTCTAATATTTAAACCAAATATAAACTTTGTAGCTACAAACACCTAAATGAAATGAACTTTATTAACAATACAATGAACATTAAATAGATCTGGTAAGATGTATCATAATTAACTTTTGTCTAGGCATTTGCTATCGGTGCTTGAAAATAAATAATACACCACTCTTTAACTCTCTCATGTTACAATTTTGCACCTTTCCAGTTTACCTCATTAATTATTTATAAAAATCTAATGAGTAATTTGTTTGAAATTTCCTTTTATACTAATTGGTTAGAGTGCACTCTCTTACTAAAATTGACCTGATCTATTAAAGGCTGTTTTTTCTGTCTGGTTCTAATTTCAATTATGTTTTATTTTTACCCCTCAATTAATTGCACTTTCTTATATGTTTGTTTTTGTTTCTTATTTTAAAAAATTTTTCATATCTTAAGCAGTAGTATAGTAAAGAAAACTTCCTGTTTTTCCTTTGCTTCTTTATATTATGAGTTTATGACCTCACACCCATTAATCGTACAGCTTAAAAATCACACAGTGAAAATAAAAATAAAATTAAGCCGCAATCTGGTAAAGGACCAAGTCCCTTTCTGTCTGGTTCTAAATCTGTCCATGATAATAATTAGCCAATTAAAACAAAATAAATAAAGTTCATTAAACTTGGGCAACATTTTCCTGCATTTTTTATTATTAATCTATCGGTGACACTTATACATAGCCCTAAGTATTACCATGAGATAGATCATTGAGGATGAGCCAAGCAGGCCAGTTGATTTTCCCTGCAAATGCTCGTATGCCGAAAGGGTGGGGGCGTGGGCCATTGAAACAGGCAGCTCCGAGAAGACACTTTCAGTGTCACTGTTCCAGTCAAATACTTGGCTGTGAGTCTTTGAATGTCACTTGTGTTTCCCCTACTGCAGAATGCCAGCTGAGGAGAACCTGTTCTTTGTTGTGGACTCTGGCCAGAAGTGTCCGCATCATTATGGATGAATTAAAACATACACTCAGACTACCGAGTCTGGTGGAGGAATAAGGATAACCGACAGGCTTTTCTCTCAAGAGGAGCCAAAGCCACACACGGCCTCCGCCATCACAGACCTTTGTTCTTATCATCTCTCCTTACATTTCAAGATGGTTTCTTCCTATCCTGGTTATAACAAAGGAGCCAATGCCCCTCATTACATCACAGAAGAAGGACATTAGCAAATGAATAGGCAGGCAGTTACACTGGGCCCTGCAAGGCTTAGCATGGATTTTAGGAAGTTACAGTAAGCATTGGCAAGGTGAGGGAATTTTTAGCAAAGAGCAAACCTCAGAACAGCCTAAGTATATTGGCAAATCTGATTACCCACGAAAGAACCTATCTGTGGGTGTGGGTCCTGTGCATCTCTGAGTGGGAGCTGGGCCCATGCCACACAGAAGGGTCTGCCACAGTTCTTAATAATAAGAAAAAATAGATGATAGAGAAGGAAGCAGTTTTTCTGAAAGTGTCCTGATGCCATTCCAGGTATTTTCATTGTAGTCATAGCCTCGGGCCAGTTGGCCAGTCCAGTGATGCCATTTGGGGGACACAGTACCCATCCCAGGTCTGCCCACAAGAGCTTATTTTCTAGAAGAATGACAGAGCCCCTTGTGTGTACTCCACAGCAAGGATCAAGTGCATTAGGTCCAGCCCACCTCGGGGCTTCATCCCCTTGTTCTCTAGGGCAAATTTATCAGAAGGGTGCAATGTGCGATGTCAGGGCAAAGTTTGCTAGTGAGTTTGAGGCTGGTGAAGTTATAAAAGCTTACATTTTAAGCTTTAAATTTTACCCATTTTTACATTGATGCAGCACATTTCCATTTGCAAAGTGTTTTCACATTGCAATCTCTAATTTAATTCTAACAAGAATCTGCTTATATTCCTAAACCAGGCATAATTACCCCTGTTCTTTCCCTAGATGATACAACGAAGGTTGCACTACTTGCCTGAGGTCACACAATTGCTAATTGGCTTAGTCAGGTGTCCCACGCAGGACTCTGATCTAGAAACACAATGTTCTCTCTCTCTTCTCCAATCTGATGACCAGTAATGATAGAATAAGTAATTTGTTTGTCTTTATGTTAACTCTAAATTCCAAATGTATCAAATAGCTGTGAAATCTGGTTATCCTTTAATGATGAGGGCATATTTTTTCATTCTGGTGTAAAAAGAAGATTTTCTCATAAATTTGCAATAATAATACTTCTGACATTCAGATTGTCATCACACATATTCTCATTTGAATTGCAGAACAATTCTTTGAGACTAGCAGACAAGTTAGAGTACTTGTAATAGTTTAATGTCTATAGCAGTTCATTTCTTCCACATAAGAAGTGCTTCACCAGTCCATCAAATGTACCTTCAGCCTAGAACAATTTCTCTAGAACTGTTTTGCAAGTGTTATTTTCCTTGATCCTGGCTTTACCTCTGGATATTTTTCTGTATTCCTTTTTCTCCATATCCTGCAACCTGAAAACCCTACCCTTTATCCAGTCCTGGCATCCAGTCCTCTAAAGTTGACAGAGTGTTATACACCTCAACTTATTTGGGGTTGAACCAGTTAAATCCATTTGACAGGCAGAGAAAATGAGGCCCACAAATTATATGACTTATCTAGAGCCTGCCTGCAACTCATAATCCGATGTTGGAGCTTTGTTGTTATGAAGACCTATCCTGCAGTCTTCCACGGTGGCGCTGATGTCTGGAGCAAACATACTTACTGCATGACTTTGGGGGTACATCTTACACATCAAGTAGGGGCATTCTTTTTGCTGTAGTGATTTCAGGGGCGATCACATTTCCCTCAATAGCTTCTCCAGTGGTTGACGTATAGCTGGAATTCCACCATTGGATAAACACCTCATTTATGTCTTTCACTGTACCTCAGCGATTGTAAATGTCATTAGGAGGGGTTAATATTGATCCCCTTTTCGTCACTATCCCTTTGGCATAAACTAAGTTTTTGGTCTCTGGGAATAGGTTGAGGAGAGAGAACGTGAGGATAGATTGTGGCAGGGGACTCAGTGATGGTCATAATTTTAGCTCTGTGCCATGTTCCAGGCAGTGTTACCCAGCCCTGTGGACATCCATTGTCTGTTCTTCAAAACAGTTCAGTGATGTATAATGTGATCAGAAGGAGAATAGCAGCTTATGTAGAAGAGACAATTTTTTCCAAGGCCATGATATTTGGAACAGATTTTTGTTAGTTTGTTGTTTGAAATGCCCACGTTTATACATTTCTATTACACTTTCTTCCTCAGGCAAGATATTTTCAAAGAGTGGGACAATACATACTTTTTTTTTTTTTAAATGCAAAAGTAACCATAGAGCTCCCTCTTTTTCCAATAGAAAAGACACAACTGTCTGACTTCTCTGTCCCATAGCAGTACCCTTGGACCTCAACCTTTACTCATGTACCTTTTCTTCACTTAGGCTGTATTGGTCTCAGACCTGAAGAATTTGACAGCACACTTAGCAATTTTTAGCTAGAAAGACCAATAAGGATTGTTTTCCCACCTGGTTAATGTCACTGAAGCCCAGAGCAACTCATCCTGGTGTTACAGAGCAACAGAAGGTTGTTATTGTCCGCCGCCTTATGGAAAGATGCCTCTCAAAGCCAGAGATTTGTGAAAAGGAAAGGAAATGTTTATTTAATGTTATACAGAGTTAAAGTAGTGACTTAACAGCTTCATTAAAATATCAAAGTCCTTTAGGATACCCACAGATGCCCACAGTGCTTCCTATCTCCCTCTGCCCTAATTCAGGGTACCGTAATTGCAGGGAAGAGAAGCACACGTCTGGGATCCAGGCTCTTGACACTGTCAGCTGTGTCGTTGTCCAGGCAGGATCTCTAATTAATCCAAAGCCATGTGGCACCTTCTCATGGCCTCCTGGCAAGAGTTCTTTTACCCTTCTTCCAGGCAAAGTCTCTTTTGTTCTCAGGCCACACAGCCAAAGGGAGCACCCCAAAGCTGCGTGGTCCTTCTTCTACCAAAGCTGTGGGGAAGGGGTCCCCACTCTGGCAAAGCCACGTGGCTCTCCCTCTTCACCAAAGCTGCAGGGGTCTGCACTCTGGTGAAACCGAGTGGAATCTCCTCCCTCTGGCAAAGCTGCAAGAGGGTCTCCACTCGGGCAAAGCCAAGTGGCAATTCTCTGCTAAAGCCACATGGTGATTTTGCCTCACAGGGTTGTGAGGGTCTTAACTCTCGTGAAAGCGAGAGGATTCTCCCCAGTGGCTGCCAGGTCTCTGTTTAAATCCCAGCGCCAAATCTCTTCTGTACCCCTATTTCCGACTCCTCCTACCATCAGTTACACCTGCCAGCATTCCCGTACATTCCAAGTTTTTTGGGGATGCCATCATGAGTCTGGGCAGGTGTGTCCCCATTTTCTGGAGCCAATCTTCTCCAAGCTCCCATGCAGGTGCTATAACTTGGGGTTCCTCCCCCAGTCACGTCTTGGGGGAAGTCCTTTCCATCCCCCTGGCTCAGAGCATGGCCACAGCTATTTAACACATCTAAGCTATCAGCTAAAGGCTATAGATATGTTA
>PVKU01017941.1:0-10232 GCA_004027475.1 Anoura caudifer
TAAAGAGGCTCCACACCAAAACTTGAGAAAGAAAGCCTCACCCTTGACTGCACGTGTTGCAAGCGGAAGCTGCAAAGGGACAAGTTTTGCACCCGGACGGGGAATCTAAAATGGTAAACAAAGTCCAGGCAAATCCAAGAAACGAGGCTGGAGACATATATGGAAGGGTACCTACGTACAATGATGCGGCTGATATTTTGCTTTGGTATTTTGTTTTAGGTTTTTTTGGTAATTGTTACTCCAACATTATGTATGAATTTTACCTCCCCATTCTTTAAGGAAGCTGCAGACCAAGCAAACACAAAGGACTTTCAAGGAAACCTGTACCTGGTCAAAGCCTGATTCCAGTAGGCTGCAAAGTCAGTTCAAAAAAGAGTCACATAGTACACGTTCACTGCTCCCTTTGTCCTTCATCTGCAAACCAGTGGCAAGGTAACTGGACAGTGCTGCCATTTGGATGTTTAGAAATGCACCTGTAATTACTACTGCCATCAAAAGCCCTGGATATTACGTTGAAATCAACCACTTTTCAAGCCGACCTACACTACGGTGTCATTCCCCAAAATGGCCACCGGATGGCAGCAGAGTCCGCCAGATGGACCCCATATCCAACTGATGGCTGGGCTGAAGGTTTCCTTGGTTTGGTAGCCTGCGATGCAATGACGGACACACTTTTCATTCCCCCTCCCCCCCCCTCCGACAACGTGACTGGAAAACAGCCTCGCTGTTTTCTTCCACTGCCTTCTGCCACCTTTCAGGCGGTTTCAACGTTCCCATCGTCCCACAACATTGTTCTCTTTCTGAGCACAGACATTTCCGGTGGCCTTCTGCACTCTTCCAGGGAATGGGCATTTCTCTCCGCCAAGACATTCGGAGAGACCCAACTCAAAGGCCATGGGAAGGGGCAGGATCTGGTGAGTCCTGAGGATGGAACACGACAGTGCTGCTAGGCTGAAATCATTGTTCTGTGGTCAGAAAAAGAAACATGCACTCTTCACCTTATCCTGAAGCTCACGTGTCTTCTGCTGACAGATTCCAGGCTCTTTTGCTTGGATGGTGCTTTCAGTGGGTCCAAAGGGGAGCAGTACATGTTGCCAGTAACCTGCTGCTTTCCCCAGGAGCTCCCACTGCGGGACTCCCTCCCGAATCCACCAGAGCGGACCATGACCTCCCATGGATGAACACTGCCCTTTGGAGAGGCTGCTGGAGGTGGTTCCTTTGTTTGCCCAGAATATCTCTCCTGTTCCACATTGTTCTCAAATACAAACCATTCACTCCCCCCCCACCACCCAACAAATTGGCTTTGGAAATGGAAGGTTTCCCTTACCTTTCACTAGAGAAGCACTTGTAGACATGTGATCAGGAGGGGTCCCCTACCACTCCACTTAACTTCTCTGCAACCAAGTGTTAAAGCAATTCATGGAACCATGCTGATGCAAATGATTTTCCATGCTAGATTAGAATACTTTCAGTATGTCGCCTGTCTCCCATGTGCCATAACATGGTCTATAGTCAGTGAAGGTCTGCTCTGGATGACTCTCCACTGCTACCCATCTGCCTACCGATGGGGCAACTTAGTGTGCAAAATCCCCAGCACAAAACTTGCAATCCTCTTCGGACACATTCCGTCACTCGCAGCCATGTCTCCACACACACCACAAACCTTTTCTTACCTTAAAGTTGCACCTTTACCTTTCTTGAAACAACAAAGCCAAAAAAGCTGGACATGTTGCTCATGTTCATGAGTCTTCAGTGTGAAGAGCACCACACGCACATCTCCAGTGGTGATGAGGTTTTCCTATTGGACGCTGAGAGGATGGCTGCTAGGACACATTCTAACAAAACAGTTTCAAATGACGTTAAAGGCAAGTATAAGTGACTGCAGCCAGGTGATGGGGGTAGGGGGCAACAGTGGAAGTGAGGCTGGGCACCAAATCAACTTTTTGGCCAAACAGACTTTTCGGCCAACCTGACTGAACTCAAGGTTCAACCAGCAGCGCTGCCTCCAAACCCTCTACAGTGTGTTTTGGCTCTCCTAGCCCTTATGTTGGCACTCACACATGATGGAGGAGAACGTTCTGTTGTTCGGGACTTCTGAAATACACTCCTACAGAAGCTCCAAAATGAGTCACCATTACAATTAAAAAATAATGTGAGCAGAACAAGGCTAAACACGCCACGACCCAAAACTTGAGAAATAGATCTTCACCATTGAATGCACACATTAGAAGCAGAAGCTGGAAAGGTACAAGTTTGATGCCCATACGAAGAATCTAAAAAGGTAGATGTACTCTAGGCAAAGCGAAAAAATGAGCCTGTAGACATGTCTGGAAGGGCAATACAGACAATAATAGCACTGATATTTTACTTTGCTTCCTTTTGTATCTCTTGGGGCAGCATTATGAATAAATTTTACCTTCACATAACACAAGGAAGCTGCAGTAGACAAAGCAACAACAAATCATTTTCAAACACACCTGCCACTTGACAAAACCTGACTCTACTACACTACAAAGCCACTTCCAACAAAGGTCAGATAAACCACGTTCATCACTCCCCTTCCCTTAACTTACAAACCAATCACAAAGTGACCAGACAGTGCTGAGATTTAGATGCTCGCAAATGCACCTGTAAATAACACTGCCAGGAAAAGTTATTGTCATTCCATTGGAATCAACCACTTTTCCGGGGGACCTGCACTAAGGTGTCATCCCCAAAATGACCACAAGATGGCAGAAGAGAACGACAGAGGCAGGGCAAATCCCGCCAATGGTTTGACTGAAAGGCTCATTGCTTTGTACCATGACATTCGATCACAGGCACACTTTTCATTTTCCCTCAAACATGGTGACTGCACAAGGTTGTCACCATTTTCTTCCACGGCCCTCTACCACCTTTTGGGTAATCTCACCATTCCATGGTCCCACAAATTCGTTATCTTTCAGAGCAAAGAACTCTTCCCAGTGCCTTCTGCAATGTTTCAGGGAATGGAAATTTCTCTCCATAATGAATAATTCAGAGAGATGAACTAAATGGCTGTGAGAAGGCCATTTCTGAGTACTCTGGAGGAATTGGGACTGGCAGCCAGGCTGGAACCATTCTCCCTGGTCACCAAAGAGAAATGTGCTCTCTCACCTAATCCTAACCTTCCACATCATCTACTGACACAGGCCAGACTCTTTCCCTCGGGCAGAGCTTTCAGTTGGGATGACAAGGAGCAGTGCCTGCTGCCAGTAACCTGCTGGCTTTCCGGAACCAGCTCCTACTGCACAACTCCCTCCCCAATTCACCATAAGGGCACCATCACCTCCTTTGAATGAAGACCGCCCTTTGGAGGGGAGAGTGGTGGTCCTTTCTTTGCCCTCAGTCTCTCCCGTTCCACATTATTCTCAGATAGCAAACCTTCATCCTCCCCCTACACACACAATCTTCATGGAAATGGAACATTTTCCTTATGCTTCCGTGGAGAACCACTTGTGGAAATCCACTCATGAAGGGTCCCCCCACCATCCTGCTTAACTCCTGTGGAGCCCAAATGGCAAAGTGATTAACATAACCAAGCTGGTGCAAATGATTCTCAAAGCCTGATTCGGACACTTTCAACATGTTGCCTGTCTCCCACCTGCCATGACATGGTCTGTCCTCAGTGAACATCTGCCATTCAGGGCTCTCCACTGCACCTGGCCTGCCTGCCTGTGGGAGAAATCTCCACCACGAAACTTCGCAATCCACTTCAGACACGTTCCATCAGTCACAGCATTTTTTCCACACACACTGCACATCTTTTCTTGCCTTACAGTTGTACTTGTATCTTGTTTGAAATGACAAAGTCAAAAAGACCAAAAATACTGCTTATGTTCATGCATCTTCACTGTGAAAATGGCCAAACACACATTCAACAATCGTAGTGAGATTTTTTTTATCACACGCTGATAAGACACCCATCATGATACAGTCCAACATGATGGTTTCAAATAAATTTAAAGACAAGTCATGGTAACCACCACAACCCCAACCACTAATCCTAACCCCAAACCATGCCATGCACCAGACACCAGACCGTGTGTCCAAAGCCTGTCCCTGACTCCAGATGCTTGACTCTGGACATCATACCACAGAGAACAGCATGTCCTCCTATTTAAATCTGTAAACCCTAGAAATGTAATCATGTCATGTCTAAAACCATGAAGCAGGTTTCTGTTAAAAAAAAAAAGCTATATTACATCAAACAAATGATGCAATGATGATGCACATTGGACATGAGATTCATGAGGCTGCTGCTGGCATAACGAGGCATATGCTTTGAAAGCAAAACCAATTACAGTCATGAGTAAATGGGATGTCGTCCTGATTAAAAAATTCTAAGTAGCACAAGAAGCTATTTGCAGAGTAAGAAGGCCATCCACAGAATTGAAGCAAATGGTTCCACATTATACTTTCAATCAGACTTTCTTCCACAACAAAGAACTTCATGACCCATCAATGAAGAGACACCTAAATCATTTTAACATTTTGTTTATTTATTTTTAGAGAGGGGAGGGAGAGAGGAGGAGAGAGAGAGAAATATCAATGTGTGGTAGCCTCTCATGCGCCCCCTACTGGAGGCCTGGCCTGCAACCCAGGCATGTGCCCTGACTGGGAATCAAACTGGTGACCCTTTGGTTCACCGGCCAGCACTCAGTCCACTGAGCCACAACAGCAAGACTGACATCAATATTTTTAAAGAATTTAAATACTCCCTTCTAAAGAGAAGGCATTCATACAAGAGAGAAAAAAAAAACACGAGAGGAAAATGTTCAATGGCTAAATCAGTGCGATACCCCTTCCACAATGACAAAGGCTATAATGCGAAAGCAAAACTGAGAAATGTTTATAATCACAAACAAAAATTCAAATGACCGTTTCCTTTGTAAATGTAAAATATGGCAGACCTTGTATCAACTGGTTGGTATGTCCTCAAAACAAATACCCTACTGTGTTCAACTCTACTTTGAAATACACACCTGAGAAACTGAAGACAGCTGTTATAACAAACACGATAATTCCTGTTGGTTATAACAATACAGGATTATTCATAATGGCACTGTTCACAAGAACTGAAAGGTAGACAGTATTCAAATGTCCATCCACAAGTAAATGAATACACTAAATTGGGTTATTCTGTCACTGAAAAGGTGCTGGACCCAAGGCAGGTTTGCCCTGGCAACGACTCGTGTGTGTAGATTCTTGACTTCCTGCAGTAAAAATGTCACAACACAAAACTAGGGAATTTTGAGGGTTTGTATATTAAATCCAAGGAGGGTGAAACAAAGAAAGGGCTTCAGATAGAAGAGGCACAATCATAGCAACAAGAGTGACCACAGGCGGAGCTGCTTCTTTGGAAACAGAAAAGTTAGATGCAAAGAAGGTCCTTGGAGACAGGATCGGGGGTGAGCCTGGGACGAGCTGCCGCTGCCCACTGCTCCCCTGGCTGCAAGTCCCAGGGACCTTTGGAGATGAGGAGAAACAAAGCGAAGACACGCAGCAAACAAGAGAAGGGAACGTGCATGTGTGCTCAACCAGAGTCACCAGAGAAGGGCTGGGACTGAGGGGGGTCCTCCCCTGCATGGTCTGGAATGTCTGAACCATTTGCTGCAAAAGTCCTCGGTTAAGGAAGTTAAGATCCTCAGATTTATTACCCAGCTATAAATTGCTAGGCCTTATTTAGCTATCAAGCTCAGTTTTCCCATTCCATTAACAAGGAATTTTCCTACATTTTTTATTAACCTGCCTCAACTCCATACACTTGGGGACTCATATTAGCATTGAATTTCACACAGTGATCATCTGTTAACAGACACCACACACCAGAGCCAAACTCAGGATCCTGGACACAGACCTTTAACTCCACAACCTGGACACTGGAGCGGACCTAAACCACAACCAGGACTCCAGGCCCAAAGCCCCAAACCCAAAGCCATGTGCCCTCACCCAAGCCAGACCATGAGGTCTGAAGGCCAAACACCAGATGCCAGGGATTGACATTATATCCTTCAAGTGCCAGATTCCATGTACCAAAACCAAAAGCTTCATCTGCACATGACCTCACATGTGAATCCAAGACACATTGCCACATCCTAAGAGGTACAAGACTGCAGACACACAACCAAATCCATTCTGACTCTGAAGCACAGGCCCTGGACACAGGATGCAGATCTATAACCAGGATGCCATGGCCAGAGTTTGGAGCTGGAGCCAGACACCGGGCCCCTGTTGCCAGAGGCAGGAGCTGAACCAGATCTGTCCATTGTAAAGAACCCTGTGATTCAATAAGATAAAACCCATCTCTCCAAATGCAAACTTCAAAATTTTACCAAACCCAGCAGCAATAGGCCAAAACACAGAGTGAACAAAAAGAATGCTGACCTTGGAGGGCAGACGTCCATGATCTCTCAGCTGCAACAGGCTCAGGAGTTCGCACTGTCTCAGCATTCATTCCACACTGCCGGCTTTTCAAAACTGAGGGATTAAAAATGGATTATTTTCCACAACCCTTGTCAGCTCTAACACCTCTGGGTTAATAAAAAAATAAAAATAACATGATCAGATCAATACAACATATTCAACATTTAATACGTGCATGAGTACAAATGAATACCAGACAATGAGGAGATACCAAGTATACAGGACCTTTGGGAGTGTGGGGAAACAGGACCTTATAGAGGTACAATGGGTGATAGACAGGAAATTTATGAAAAGTGCAGCATTCATGAAATGGTACTGTTTGTTACACAATCCCAAAGTACAGGACACAAGCTAAATGAATAAACTCTTCCAAATTTCATCAACATAATCATTCAGTTCAGAATAGGTTGATCTGCTAGAATTGTTAAACCTTGTGGCAACATCAGCAGACACAGCCTGAGAGAGTGACCAGCAGCCAGAAGGGCCTCCTATCACCCACAGGGGGTCAAAGGACTGAGCATCCCTAAGTGCAGCCCATCCACCTCTTCCTGCAGCCGGCGTAGTGAAGCGGGACCTGCGAGTGCAGGTCAGGTGACCGTGAAGCCACAACCAGGAGGTGAGCCACAGCCACACGGGTGGGACAATGACACAGTCAGGACCTCAATGCTGCCGGTACATCAGGTGGCCAGGATATGGCCACGTTTGAAACAGTTGAGACATCAGTGAGCCGGTGCATCGATGCAGGAGGACAAAGGCACAGCCAGGACACTGACACAGCAGGACATGAACACGGCCAAGACACCTACACAGAAAGGACAGGAGCACAGCTCACGTATGGACTTCATCAAGGCATCACCTCAGATGGTGCAGAAGTGCGGCTGGGACACCTAGGGAACTGGGACATCAACAAAGATGGGAAAGTGGCAGAGCCAAGAAATCCATGCGGGTGGCACAGCGGCGCAGTCGGGACATCAAGGCAGATGGCATGTTGACATGCAGGCAACACAGCAGCACGACCTCCACATCAACACAGACAGGACAGTGATGTGGAAGGGACACAAACACAGACAGGATGGCAGCAGGGCCAGGACATCAAGGCTGAGGCGATCTAGGCACAATCATGATTTCGGCAAGGCTGGGACATTAGCATAGCAAGGATGTGTATGCCGGAGGGGCATCGATGCTGACAGGATGTCGACACACATGGGACATTGGACCACAAAAACGTGGACACGGCTGAAACATGAATACAGGTCTGGCCCACAAGAGGTGCCTAAGTACCTGACATAAAGACACCGCCATTGTACGTGGGGGAGAGAAGGAAAAATGAACCACAAATCAGTTTATATGAAAGTAATAACATCCATGATTAAGTGTCATTCCAATCAACATTCATAGATCATTCACTGCAGCTGACAACCTTTCCTGCTGGCCTGCACTAACATGTTCTTCCCAAGAAGCACTTGAGACGAGAAGAGAGCCACACTTGGGACATTTTGCTAAGTGACCATAATGAGCCAGAAAGCAAGATTAAACAAATTACAAAGAACTAAAATTACATAGAGTATAATTCTTGCTCTTGTTGCTCTTAATGTAGAAATCAGGAATAAGTGGTAATTAATAGGTCCTTACATTTAAAAGTTATGAAATGAACTGCTAAACTACATTGCAATCCACAGTCGTTGATATTCCACTGGAATCCACCACTTTTCCTGCCAACCAACACTAAGGTGTCATTCCAACGAATACCCACGAGAGGGCAGCAGTAAGCACACTTAGAACACTGGAAATAACCATATTGTACCATCCATCCGTTTTCAACAAACTTCAAATTTCAGGACTGAAATTATAAAACATTCATGTCTCACCCTCATGGCTGCTAATGTACAAGTCAAAACCAGAAGGTAACTAGAACATCCTTTCATTTCAATGCGATGAAAGACACTTCTCAGATAACATTCCATGAACCCTTAGTAGATAATTCACTAGAGCCAATGACTTCTCCTGCTGGCCTGCACGAAGCTGTTATTCCCAGGTGACACATGACATGGCAGGAGAGAGCCACACTTGGGACATTTTTCAAAGGGACCATCCGGTGCTAAGGCCAGTTTTAACAAATTTCAGAGGACTGAAATGATCTACACTATGTTTCTTTCTGTCAGTACTGTTAATATGGAAATAGGGAACAAAAGGTAACGACTAAGTCCCGATATTTAAACCTTTCTAAATACACGTCTAAATAACATTGCAATCAACGTTCATTGATACTCTCCTACAGTCAACCACTTTTCCTGCTGATCTGCCACTAACCTGTTATTCCCAAAAGGCCCACGAGATGGCAGCGGAGATGCACACTTGGAACACTGCTATTTGCTTGGCCAAAAGGTTCATTTGATCTTTAGGTAGAGACACAATGAAAGAGACATTTTTCGTTTTCACCAATAATTTCATTGAACAATGTATTCACCATCTTGTCCCACTGCTTTCTGCAGTCTTTCAGGCATCTTCATAATTCCATCATCCCCAAAGTTTTTAACTTCTGGCCAAGCCAATAAAAACCCAGTTTCAACACACATCACAGCATCGAAATTATATACAATATGTTTCCCTAAGTGCTCCTATTGCACTTAAGCTAGAATTCATTAAAACTGAGGCACTAGAAAGTCCTTCTATTTGGTAGTTATGTAATACACTTCTAAATGACCTCAAAAATAAAACTGTTTCAATAACAAAATAACCTGAATGGGGATAAACATACTACATACCAAAACTCATGAAAAACACCTTACATATACAGCATCAAAAATAAAAGCTGAAAATATACAAGTTCTATGCCCATACTTAAAACCTAGAATAATAAATGAAATCCAGAGAAAGTAGACAGAAACGTGCCTGTCAGCATATCTGCAACTGTAGATACATAAAATGATAGCAGTTATTTTTAACTCTTTGGGTAGAATTTTGAATAAATGTTTTCTCATGGTTTAAGTAAGCAGCAACAAAGTAAATTAACATGCTTTTCAAGCCCACTTGGAACTTTTGAAAACATGACTATATGTAGCTATAAAGAAGGTTTCAACAAATGACTACAAACTATGTTTATTATTCTTTGCCATTAATCTGGAAACCAGTCACAAGGTAACTAGAAAGTACCTATATTTAGATGTTTTTTGTTTTTAAGATTTTATTTATTTGTATAGAGAGGGGAAGGGACGGAGAAAGAGAAACATCAATGTGTGGTTGCCTCTCACGTGGCCCCCACGGGGAACCTGGCCTGCAAGCCAGGCATGTACCCTGACTGGGAATCGAACTGCTGACCCTTTGGTTCGCAGCCCTCGCTCAATCCACTGAGCTACACCAGCCAGGGTGCTGTATTTAGATGTTTTAAAATACACTTCTAAATACCTTCCCAAAATGAATCACAGAGTGGGAAATAATTTGCATAGAAAAATAATAAAAATACTGCATTATAAACCAAGATCTTTCTGGTTTCAAAAATGATAACAGCTTAAAACTGTTTCTCAAGCAAAGGTGAATTTCGCCCCCAAGGGGACTTTAGGCAATGTCCTGAGCCATTTCACATTGTCCTGAGGGGAAGGGAAGCCAGGTTGCTGGCAGTGAATAGAGGTATTGGATGGTAATAAGCACCTACAATGCAGAGGGCAATCCCCCAGGAGAATTCTCTGGCCCAAAAGGTCCATAGCGCTGAGAATGAGAAACCCTACTCTGTATCCTGAAGACTCCATTAAAATACCAACAGCATGTCCCTTTGCATCCTAGATCTGAAA
>PVKU01017942.1:0-10228 GCA_004027475.1 Anoura caudifer
AATATTTTAATTAAATAAGGTAAATTCTAGACTTGCAATCTGTTATAACTTCTTTCAGGATGCAGAAATTGACACATCACAACAATAAAGCTATTATTGTGTTAAGATCATGGGGGATGTTCCATGGCTAGTGTGGCTTGGTTTGTTGGAGGATCAGCCTGGGCACCAAAAGGCTGTAGGCCTGATTCCTGGTCCAGGTGCATATCTAGATTGGGGTTCAGTCCTGGGTCTGGGCATCTACGGGAGGCAACTAATCAATGTTTCTCCCTCTCTCCCTGCCCCTTCTTTTCTTTCTGAGGTCAGTGGATGTATCACCCTAGGGCAAGGATTTAAAAAAAAAAACATGGTGGTGAATGATGACACTATGAGAGTACTCAATTTAAAAAATAGCATTTTTATTTTTATTTAATAAAACATTTTATTGTTGTTCAAGTACAGTAGTCTCCCTTTTCCCCCAACACTCCACTTGCCTCACCCATCCCCACCTCCCACCCTCAATCTTACCCCATTTGGGCTTTGTCTATGTGTCTTTTAACACACTCAATCACCTTTCTGTCTCCATTTTTTTATGTCATAAATATGGATGAATGAATGAATGCATTAGTAGAGTATTAAAAGTCTTCATCTAAATTATTTGAAAATTAATAAGTATTAAATATACTGGAATGTGAAAAAATAAGCACCTAACACCTGGCTTTCAGTCTAAAATTGCAGTCACACTGACCGACCTACTTATTCTTCCTTTTTCTGCTTCTCCAGACCAGAAAAATTATAGTATTAAAATACAATAATGTAGGCCCTTGCCAGGAAGATCAGGTGGTTAGGGTGTCATCCTAATATGCCAAGGTTGTGGGTTCAATCTTCATCCAGGGCACATACAAGAAGCAACAAATGCAAGTATAAGTAAGTGGAGCAATAAACTGATGACTCCCTCTCTTTTTCTCTGTCTCTTAAATCAATAAAAAAAATTAAATATATAATAATGCTATAGAAATGGCCGATGTAACTGTTCTAGTTAGAAGCTATAAAATATTTAGCAACTTTAAACAAGAAATAAGTGTAAGATATAACTAAGGAAGTACACTGCAAAATAGGGGAAGCCCTGGCCAGTAAGGCTCAATGGGTTGAGCATAGACCTGAAGACTGAAAGTTCACTGGTTTGATTCCCAGTTACAGCACAAGCCTGAGATGAGGGACAGGTCCCCATCTGGGATTGTGTGAGAGGAAACTGATTGATGTTTCTCTCTTTCACCCTCTTTTCCCCTCTCTCTAAAAATAAATAAAATCTTTACAAAAAACACATGAAGATAATTTATATATTATGGCATGTGCACACACACAAAGTAATCTGTCATGAATTGAAATCACTTAAATTGTGAGAAATCAATAGAATACAAACTTCAGCATTTTTACAGAGATTTTATTTATGCATGCACTCATTCAGCCAGTATTTGTTGAACTATGGCAGACATTCAGGCAATGGGAATTTAATAGAGAACAATTGTTTCCATAGAAGTTTAGAGTGTAGTGGAGAAAACACAAATTAATTGGACAATGACACAAAATATTTATAATTGTAGACTGTGGTACTGATTGGAAGGATAGAATGATGATATTATGGGGGAAAAGGAAACACTATTGTCTATCCAACAGCCATTACTTCTTTCTAATTAACATTCCACACTTTATGTGGTAAAAGTCTCTTTTGCCACAGTTCCCTTTCATCCTGCTGAGATGTTCTTGACTAAGATTGTGAAGTTTTAGGTTCCAGAATTTATCATACTAACATGACCAAGCTAAGAATCTGGGGTTGGCAGGTACTCTTTATTTCTTGGCATTAATGAGCCACTATTCACCTCTATGTGGAAATTGATAACATTAACATACCTATTTGGGTAATACTCTGTCATTTGAAGCTAATCATATCTTATAGGTAGTCAAAAACAAGAAAAAAGGAAGAACACTATGTCAACAAATGTTTCAGGAAAGGTATCACAGATTTTATTTTCTCAAAATTATTTTTTCATTTTGTAATACTAGCTATGATTTACTGAGTATGTACCATGTGCAAGATTCACATGTATCATTTCTAATTTATATAAAATTTGAAGGGAAAGACAGTATATTTTAGAAGGAAACTGAGATATAGATGAAGAGTTTTAGAGATTACACAGCTAACAAAACGTGGAACTCGAATTTTAATCCATGACTCAGTGACTTCAAAGCCCAAAATTTTGCCAATAAATTATGGTAAATATCTCATCACTTTGACATTTGATTGATTCAAATGTTAACTAATTATTAGGAAAATATAAAACCATGACACTCAATTAATTAATTTTGGCCATAGAATTAATGGATGTGTAGAGAGCCTCAGATTACATACACATGCAGACATGTATTATTGTCATGTTGTTGTTTATTTTAAATTAGTTCACCTTTCAAATAAACTTTAGGATAAATCCAGATATGATTGTTCAGTAAAGGCTATGAAATCAAGAGTAGAGTAGATAATAATTCCATATACACTCTGTAATTTAGAAATGTTTTTCTGTTCCTGACCAGACTAGAACTCACCATAAATTTATGACTTCTCTAAATAGTCATAGGAATTTTAATGATATAAGATGAATACAATTTGTTCATCACAAAAAAATTAAAAATTCATAGTCATTTATTTATATATATGACTGAGTATATTTATATATTGCATGTTGTATATTTATATGTACATATATATTTATGTACATATATACATAAATACACATGTGCATAATAGCTAGAAGCAGGTATCAGTTACCTCCTTTTAATTGTTCACATTTTATAAGATCATATTATCTAAATTTTTAAATAAATATTTTTTCAAAGATTTAGTTGTATACTAAAAACCTATTATTTAAGAATTAAGATTGACACTATTACTCTCTCCTAAATATCAGTGTAAATTTTACTTTTTGTGTCTATCGCTATGCATAAAAATTAGTCTATTGTTTTTAAAGGTCTTTAAAATAATTTTTAATGAAATTCTGATTTACCTGCCTCAGTAATACAACCTGTTAAAGCCTTCATAAAAGCCTTAGAAATAAAGAATTTTAGAATGGTTTAGGAGCAAGAGACTCAAGGGAACAATGTTTTCCAGGGAAATGATGATGGGATAAACAGCCTTTTATTTCTGGGTCACTAGTTGGAAAGTAGCTCAGGTTGTAAGTGATAGAAAGTCATTACTGTTCAGTGGCCTTTGTGAAATTAGTTGGTTGTTTCAATCCACTTCCCAGTGAATAGGTGTCCATTCACATCCCAATTGGCATTAATTGACATGCATGTAGACAGTTTTATTATGAGGGCCAAGGGCTAGTCACTCAAAACCTGATTTTGGAGCATACAACAAATAATAGTGTGGTTGGAGGAAGGTATGTTTCTAAGAATGTAGCCATAGAGAGTTTGAAAATTTTTTCTCCTAGAGTCCCTTCAAAAGATTTATTTGGCCATTAGAATTTTTACGTCACAAAGCTGTTTTCATGAGATTGATCTATTGTATTTCTGACATTGTTCCACATTCTCATGGCATGTTTTTTTAAAATCCCTAATTATTGGAAACATCTATTAGCAAAACCAGTCAACATCACTTAGAATCTATCCAAAAAAACTAATTTTTAATTTTCTTTGGTTGATTAAGTAATGATCTCCTGGCTAGATCCAGTAATCAATATTATTTAATTTGTTAAACAATGATGATATCAACCAACTTTGGAAGATAAATAGAATGTACCTTGTGGAAATTCAACAAAATTCTTGAGTCAAATGGCATTAAAATACAGACTTTTTAGTACAGGAAAGTTGCTGCTATCTATGTCTGATCTTTCCTAATTACTAAGCAAGTAAATGTCCAGGGCTGAAAAGCCAATTAAATCAGAACCTCTGATAATCAATCAAACAAGTATGTGCTGAACAAAGGCAATGCCTACTAAATATTTCATATGGCAAAAGTTGGATAGTAATGTCCACTAGATATAGTATATCAAATGGGGTCTCTCTTTCTCTCTCTCTCACTCACACAGACAGACACTTAGAAAATAAGTCATGTGGTAAACATTTAATGACTATTATTATTTTATTATTTTCCAGGAAATTTAGATTTCTTTCTTAAGATAACTCATTTAATATTGACAAATATTATGAGGATCATATTATTGCAATATCTAAAGAGAAATAATAATCTTATCAGTGAAAGAGCTTATCCATCTTTTAATGGCTAAACAACAGAGTCAAGTCATATTCTATGTTTTCATTACTTCAAAATCCATGTTTATTCCACCATACTAATATAGGAACCTTATTTCAAATTAGAGTTTAGGGATCTATTTGCAGTCATTTCTAATCTTTTAGATTTCTTATATGTAAACAAAAAACTTTTACTGGATGCATTCCTAAATCCCTGTTAACTGTCATAAAATTCTGACAATGTATTAATTGGATGATTCAGACAATAATTGAAATCCATAAATCGAGTATTCGATGTTTAAATGCTAGGAAGCTTAGTGACTACTTAGTAAAAATAATAAGATTTATGTGAGGAATATGTCAAGAATGGTCATGGACAAACATTCATTCCTAGGAAAGAAAACCAGAAAGCAAAACACTAATGGGCAAATGAGAAAATTTAATAAATTTAAGAAGACCAAATATAAATTTGGAAACAAATTTCACCATGTATGAAGTTCAAATCATTCCTGTTTGGGATTTGTTGTTACTTCTTTCCATTTAAAAGGCCATGGGCTCAAATTCTAAAATTGGACTTAGTTGTTTCCTCCCATGTCACACTGGGAAAAGCCTTCACTGTTGGGTACACATTTAAGAGTGGTATCATGAATGTGGTATTCTTTAGGTTGAGTCTCAAAGGATAAGAGGAGCTACCTAAGGCATATGAAATTGTTTATTTAAATAATCCTGAACTTGTTACTTTGATTTTGGAATTACTGAAATTAATGCTTAAATATGTTTTTGCAGTCTATGTTTAGTAAATTTCACTGTGTATTAACTAACACCAGGAAATCAAAGGAGTAAATGAACTGTTAAAATCAGCTACATAGAATGGGCAAAAAAAATTCACATGACCAATCTGATTAGTCAAAATAAAGGCTGTTTACAACATAAAATCTGTTATACAAGTTTTTATTAAGCATGTGAAATACTAGAAAACCATTAATTCTGTTCACTTCAACTTATTCACTCATAAGAAAATATCAGAACAATATAGAATTTGACCAAAAGCTTAAAAACTTGTCTTAAAGTTGCATACAGAGTCCTTTGAATTTTTCTTTAAAAGGTATATAACCAGTAGAAAACTTTCATCCATTGAGTATGGCTTTGGGTGGGGAAACAGTAAGACTCAGTTTTGTATCAAGTATTGAATTAAGTAACATTCCAATTAAAAATGCATTTTTGAACAAATTGAAGTGTGACTAAAAGGTAATATGAGTAGTTTGAATGTCAGTGAGTTACGGACTAGCACTGATGGCAATTCCAAGGGAAGAGGACTGAAATCACATGTAAGCATTATGAGAGTACTGAACAGTATACAAAATCCTGTTGAAATACCTATTCTGGAAGAAAAGGCTCAATCTCTATTGCAGTTTTTGCATGTTTGCATTTCAGTATGTTTTCCAGGTTAATTTTATACAACAATCATTTTAGATATTGAAAGCAAATATAACAAACCCAATTAGACATGTTAATATCCATGTTAGTTATATGCAACAAATTGAAGAGTTGCTTTTCAAAAAAATTAGTGATTGTGTATCCAAAATTATTAAAACATAACAGAGGCAAACAAAACTATTGGACTAGATCATTAAAACCCTGGGTTCCTTTCCATGTTCAGCACCCTAAGAAAGATAATAGCATCTTTATCATTTTAATTTTCATAACTTAGTAAGACTCAGGCTTGAATCAAGGTTAACTTTAAACACTGGCTATGAAGTTGTTTTGTGAAATGCAAAATGCCATAAGAAAATTGGAATCAGGATTGTAGCTATCTCCTCTTTATTATTTTTGGTGCTATATAAGGTAGAACGTGTTATTCAATAATAATAGGTAATTGGTTTTAAAGGGGCTTAAATGGTAAATCAATTTGTTTTCTCATGTGACCTTAAATCCAAGGTATCCTAGCTTCAAGAATGGTTTATTTAGTAATACATATATGTAACCAGCAAGCCATCTTTGTAGGGACTAGTTTGTTTTTGTCTGGCAAATGTGACTCAGCTCTGTATGGAAAACCTACAGAGGCGAAATGGTGGACAGCAGCCAGACCTTCAAACAGAGTTTTCCCATGGGAATCAGGCCTAGAAAATGCATACAGACTGTATGGCTTGCTCTTGCTAAAACTCCATCACCCTGGTCTGAGACAACAAATGGTATTGTCTATCTTCAAGGTAATTTCCAAAGCTTGTGTAAATTTTCCCTAGGACAGAGCTACTCAGCTCGCCACCATTCCTCTCTGCATGTTATTTTCATTTCCTTGATTGTACCTAAATAATAATAATTTATTATCTATACATAATAATTTATTTAATAGATAATAAATCCTTCTTTGATGTAAGATCTGAGAAAAAACATAAAAGCTTGTCTAGGCAAGGGTCGAGGCGCTCTCTTCTTGAGAGAGTGGCCGAGGCACTCATAGGTGCTCTCCCCTTGAGAGAGTGGCAGTGCCATCCCCCTTTTTCACCACAGGATTGCTGTCACCTGTGTATTTATTCTCATCTTCAGTCACAACAGGCGGACTCTGCTGGCTGGAGTCTACGACACATCCTCCTTCCATTTTATCACCTTACTATCCTTGTATCGAAATGATGCTCCTGCTGCCCTTTACAAGATGGCTACAATGTTTCCAAACAGCGCTTCTAAAATAGCAATGGTCAGTAGAAAATATTTCCCCCTGTCTTAGAATGAGGCTCCATTTTTCAGAAGCTTCCCATTTCTAGGTCAATCTCCTCCCAGTCTCATTGAACATGAACAGATTACCTGTCAAAACCAAAATTGAAACTAACAGGAAAAGTAGGATTATCATGAGGCCATAGACTAGTCAGGATTCTCCCAGAACAGGGAAAGGGTCCAATCCTCAGGGAGGTGCCTCTCTAAACCAAATCATGGCTCTGCTGGGTTATCAACAATGTCTACCATGTATGCCTACTGATTGGCTCAGAGGTTTTGTTGTTGTTGTTACTGGAAGATAATTGCTTATCTTAGATCCAGAACACTGGTAACCCAATAGTTGTGAAGCTGTATAAATTTTATACATTTTATGCATAAAAATATTCGTACATAATTGCAGCATGGGGGAGGTAGAGCCTTCTCTTTTCCTGCTTTGACAACAGCTAAGGGGTTGCCTTTGGGCTGACATTTTTGTACATCCCCAATCTACTATGTATTATTTGCTTTAGCAAACCAAATCTTTATCATATATTTCTAGAATAAATGTTAAGTACAAAATCTGGTACATTTTGAAAAATATTTAAGTTGAATAACCATCACATGGTCATAATATAGAATATTTTCACCTCTCAAAAATGTTCTTTCATACAAGTCAGTCCCCCCTCCAAACTCAGAACTCTGACAACCACTGATCTGCTTCCTGACAGTTTAGTTGTCTTCTTCAGAATTAGAGTCTTTTGTGTCTGACTTCTTTCATTGTCCATGTTTAGGTGATGTATTACATGGTGTTGTATTTAACAATAATTTGTTCATGTTTATTGCTGAGTATTGATGTACCATATACATTAATCTCTTCATCAGTTAATGGATATCAATTATAAATCCATAAAGTTATGTTGGATACTAAAGTTTATATATTTGTGTATATGGTTGTATGCTTTCATTTCCCTTGGGTAAATTTGTAGGAATGGAATAGCTGGATTAAATGTTAAGTATATGGTTACTTTTGTGATATATTTAGCTGTATAAGAAATTACTATTCAGTTGTTTAATGTTTCTGTGCCATTGGTACTCTTAGCTGCAATGGTTGAGAGACCTAGTTAATTTTCTTCCCTTTTTTTGAGAAAAAGCAAGTTTTATTGGGAAAAGAATACTGCACAATGGGCATCCTATTAATTTTCTTATGTAACAACAGTACTCAAATAATTTGCCCATGTTTATAGGGCTGCTTTCTTGTTATTGAGTTACAATAATTTTTAAACACATAGAAAACTAGTCCATATATATGTATATGAACATATACAATATTTTCTTTGTAACATGCCTTTCAGCTTTTCTTGACAGTGATTTTGAAAAGCAAGATTTGTTATTTTTTCTGTTATGATTTATGTATTTTATTTCCAGTCTGAAAAATTTTGGCCTACCAATATAAAAATATATTTTAAGAGATTTTATTTCTTTATTATTTAAATTTGATTTATTTTTTATTATATTTTCTGTTACCATTTACTCCCCTTATACCCATCTCCTCCCAGCAATCACCACACTGTTGTCCATGTTCATGAGTCATTTTTCCTTTTTGCTCAATCCATACACCCTTTAACCACCCCTCACTTAGTTGTCATCCTGATCTCCATCAGTGAGTCTATCCCCATTTTCCTTCTTAGTTCAGTTTGTTCCTTAGATTCTACATGTAAGTGAAATCATATGGTATTTCTTTTTCTATGACTGGCTTATTTCACTTAGCATAGTGTTCTCCAAGTCCATCCATGCTGTTGCAAAGGGTAAATTTTTTTTATGGCCAAGCAGTATTTCATTGTGTAAATATCCCTTAGATGTTTTATCCACTCTTCTATTGATGGACACTTGGGCTGCTTCCATATCTTGCTGATTATCAATAACACTGCAATGAACATAGGGATGCTTATGTTCTTTTGAATTAGCATTTTGGTTTCTTTCTGATGTATTCCCAGAAGTAGGATCACTGGGTCAAAAGGCAGATCCATTTTTAATTTGTTGAGATATCACCATACTGCTTTCCATAGTGGCTACACCAGTTTGCAGTGCCTCCAACAGTGCAAAAGTGTTCCCCTTTCTCCACATCCTTACCCACACTTGGTGTTTGTTGATTGATTGATGAGAGCCATTGTGACAGATATGAGATGGTATCATATTGTGGTTTTAATTTTCATTTGTCTGATGATTAGTGACTTTAAGCATCTTTTCTTTTTTATTTTATTGATTAGGCTATTACAGTTGTCCCATTTCTCCCCCATCATTCCCCTCCACCCTGCACACCCCCTCCCACCCACATCCCCCACTTTAGTTCATGTCCATGTGTCATAAGTTCTTTAGCTTCTACATTTCCCACACTATTCTTGCCCTTCCCCTGTCTATTTTCTACCCACCATCTATGCTACTTATTCTCTGTACCTTTTCCCCCCTCTCTCCTCCTCCCAATCCCCCATTGCTAATCCTCCATGTGACCTCGAATTCTGTGGTTTTGTTCCTGTTCTACTTGTTTGCTTAGTTTGCTTTTGTTTTAGGTGTGGTTGTTAATATCTGTGAGCTTCCTGTCTTTCTACTGTCGTATTTTTTATCTTCTTTTTCTTAGATAAGTTCTTTAACATTTCATATAATAAGGGCTTGGTGATGATGAACTCCTTTAATTTGACCTTATCTGAGAAGCACTTTATCTTCCCTTCCATTCTAAATGACAGCTTCACTGGAGAGACCAGTCTTGGATGTAGGTCCTTGATGTTCATGATTTGGAATACTTCTTTCCGGCCCCTTCTTGCTTGCAAGGCTTCTTTTGAGAAGTCAGTTGACAGTCTTATGGGAACTCTTTGTAGGTGACTGTCTCCTCTTCTCTTGCTGCATTTAAGATTCTCTTCTTCTTTTAATCTTGGCTAATGTAATTATGATGCACGTTGATCTGTGCTTCCCTGGGTCCAACTTCTTTGGGACTCTCTGAGCTTCCTAGACTTCCTGGAAGTCTATTTCTTTTGCCAGACTGGGGAAGTTCTCCTTTATTATTTGTTCAAATAACTTTTCAATTTCTTGCTCTTCCTCTTTCCCTTCTGGTACCCCTGTAATTCAGATGTTGGGACATGTAGAGATGTCTTGGATGTCCCTAAGCCTCTCCTCATTTTTTTGAATTCTTGTTTCTTCATTCTTTTCTGTTTGGATATTTGTTTCTTCCTTCTTGTCCACCACATTGATGTGAGTCCCAGTTTTCCTCCCATCACTATTGGTTCCCTGTGCATTTTCCTTCATTTCACTTATTGTAGCCTTCATT